>JAOWBW010001208.1:31553-174872 GCA_026119855.1 Campanula takesimana | reverse complement strand
AAGTATCCACCCATTCCCACTTTGCACCCCAAACCCAATTTTGTCCAAAGTGACCCTCCAATTTTCCATTTGTCCCAGTTTGACCTATGACCCCCTATGACCCCTAACGACGTTAGAAAGTTAACGAGAAATGGTCATGTGCATGTGAGTGGGTATTTTGGCCATTTTCTTTTAACTTTCAATTAAAGAAAGAAAAAGAAAAGGAAAAGAAAAATAAAGCAAATGCAAAGCAAAAAGAAAATAAAAAAAAAACAAAAAAAAAAAGAAAAAGAAAAAAGAAAACCCAGGTCCCCAGCCTCCTCCTCCATCCTCCACCTATCCTTCTTCCTTCTTTCGATCGCCATTTTTTCTTCCCAATTTTAAAGTCGAACCACTCCTTTTCACAAAAAAAGAGAGAGAGAGAGAGTGAAGGAGAGAGAGAGGATTTGCATCGGAGCTGGAGCCGGAGCCGGAGAGGGCATTTTCATTTACCGATGGAATGCCCGAACGATGAGCGCAGCCGGCGACGAAGAAGACGAAGACAACGAGTCCCTTCCCCCATAAACGCCGACGACCATGGCGCCCCATAAACGCCGACAACCATGGCGCCCTCCTCGTCCTCTGCTCTCTCTCGTCTCCACCTCCGCCTTCCTTCATCTTCCCTAACTCCCTAATCCCCAATTTCTAGTTTTTCAAAATTCGATTTTGATTTTTTGGATTTGTACCAGTTTTGTTTGGAATTTGGATTTTTTTCGCGACCCCGAACCCCGCGGGCCCGAGATCGCGAGCTGGACGTCGACTTACTAATCTAAACACTAAAATATCGGAGATAAAAATTTCATTTCATAACAAAAGATGGTAACACCAGGTTTTGGAAAACAATTTAACAACGACATGTACTAGTGTAAGCCCCATAAGCTCACACTACAAAATAATAAAATATACAAATCTTAGTGACGTCAAAGTGTGGTACAACTATCCCCAAAAGAGTTACACATTTATATAATGTAAACCCACCAATATACACTTGCCCAAAAGCTCAACCCTCGCGACGTCCTGTCTCGTGATCAGCGAGTCTAATCCTTTCCACCTGGGGGGGTTAAGGAAAAACAAAGACAAAGGAAAGGGGTGAGATAAATCTCAATAAGTTACTAATGCAACTACATGACATGCTATGATGCAATAATCAATAATAAATCACATAACACATAGCAATTTTCATATATCAGATAGCAGCGGAAATAAACAATTAACAAAGGATATTAGCCAAGGTTTCCCAACTGATAAAACCAAATAAAGGTCGCTGCGTAGCTTCAATAATCAACAAATCATCATCCTCATAATAGCATGAAAGCTGAAGATAAATCCCCGGTACCGGAACCAATAATAAGGGGACAGTGACACACAGTCAAAGCCCGAAAACCAATAGCTAAGTGCTCACAAAGGGGCTAGCTCATCTCAAATCCAAGGCCAATCTGGAGGAGGGAAATAATGGGGTAAAACAATGGTCAACATCACAATGAACTTGGCTGTGCCATCATAATGTTTCGCATCGCCCAAACACACACAAAATACCAGCTGGACTTTCAAGTAAGGGCTAAGTAATAAATACTAGCTCAAATAAATAACCAAGGATTCCAAAGTAGGGAACCATACAAAGTGACCACCAATAAGATGAAATGAACCAACAACACACCAGTAAGGTGTTCCATAATCTCAACCATGATAACACAATTCCCATATCACGTTCAATCACAAAGGATCCAGTTAACTCAAGAACACAACCAAAACTACTCACTCATCTCGAAGAGCTCAAGGAGAGCTTTAAAACGATAATTTATACACCTAAAATGGAGTCCGGATGAGGGAGATATGGCTCTCGAAAGGTTGGAAACAAAAGGGAAATAAATTTCACACCAGGGGAGAGGGTGCGCGCGCCTCCTATGGGAGAGTGCGCGCGCCTCCTTTGATCAGAAGGAAAATCAAGTTTGGAGGAGGAGAGGGTGCGCGCGCCTCCAAGAACAGAAGGTTTTGTTCAAGAAGGGCATAAGGGTGCGCGCGCCTCCTATGGGAGGGTGCGCGCGCCTCCTTGCCCGGAAAGGCAAATTCCGGCCAAAAATCTGGGTTTCTACCATTAACAACCTAAATCCAAAACAAACCCAATCTTCACCATTTCTAACACTACCAAAATGTGAACTAAAGTACCTACACCATTTTGAACCAAAAGGACTCCAACAATATCATCTAAGGAACCTCAATCAAGGGTGATTCAAATACCAAAATTTCACAAAATGAACAAAAATGTAAATCATCACAAATCAACCAAAGAAGCAATAAATGGAAATCATAGTATCATCTAAGCATAGGATGAACATTTTTAGCATCAATGGGGGGAAAAAGTAACTTACCCGATTTTCTCAAAGATGACGGAACTCGAAATTTCTTGACTTCCTACGATCCTATCGACGATCTAAACAAGTTTCATGTTTTAAGAAATGAGAAATAATGAGAGGAAGAGGAAGGAAATGAAGAGAGAAGGAAGAGAGAAAAACTTACCTTTTGCTATGGAAGAGAGAGAGAGAAATGAGCTGGGAGATGGAGTGTGAGAGTGAGGGAGGTGAGGGAGGAGAGAGGGAGTAGGGAGAATTATTTCAAAAAACTTACACTTAGACCCCTTCCCCAACTACTAACACAAATACTTACACTCCCTACTAACAAATAAGACCCAACAATACTACACTAACCCAAATGATTCAAATAAAATGCTAGGCATAATTATTATGAAACATAAAATGCACACATAAATATTTAAATAAATAATAATTTAAATAAATAAATAAGCAATTAAATAAATAATAATTATTTATTACTAATAAAATAAAGCCTAGTTTTCGGGTCGTGACATTCACTCCCCCTTAAAGAAAATTCGACCCGAATTTTAACGAGACTTACCCGAATTAAAAAGCCTCGGAAATTTCCTCTCTATCTCATCACGAAGCTCCCAAGCCGATTCCTCAACATTATGATTCCTCCAAAGAACTCTAACCAACGAAATGCTTTTATTCCTCAACTCTTGGACTTTGGCGTCTAAAATCCGAACCGGTCGTTCCTCGTAAGTCATGTCCGGCTCGATATCCTCCGGTACCCTCGGTAACACGTGAGATGGATCATGAACATACTTCCAAAGCATAGAAACGTGAAAAACATTATGTAACCGGTCCAAAGATGGCGGTAACGGAAGACGATACGCTAGAAGTCCAACCTTTCCCAAAATCTCAAACGGGCCAATAAACCTCGGAGCCAATTTACCTTTCTTCCCAAACCTACGAATACCCACCTTTGGAGATACTTTCAAGAACACAAAATCACCAGTCTGAAAACTAAGATCTCGCCTTCGGTTATCTGCATAGCTCTTATGTCGACTCTGGGCTGTTTTCAATCGATCCCGGATAACCCTAACTTTCTCAACCGAATCCCGAAGCAAATCAATACCCAAAACTTTCGCTTCACCGACCTCGTTCCAACAAATAGGCGATCTACACTTTCTTCCATACAAGGCCTCATACGGTGCCATCTCGATACTAGCCTGATAACTGTTGTTGTAAGAAAATTCCACTAACGGTAAATGTTTATCCCAAGAATCGGAAAAGTCTATCGAACAAGCTCGTAACATATCCTCCAAAATCTGAATGGTCCTCTCGGATTGACCGTCGGTCTGAGGGTGAAAAGCTGTGCTGAACCACAAATCTGTACCCAAAGCTTCCTGAAACGCCTTCCAGAATCTAGAAGTAAACCTCGGGTCTCGATCTGACACAATACTAACCGGAACACCATGTAATCTGACAACCTCATCAATATAAAGGGTCGCAAGCTTCTCCATCGAATATCTGATGTCAATAGGCAAGAAATGGGCACTCTTGGTCAATCTATCCACTATTACCCAAACACTGTCATACTTCCTACGGGTACGAGGTAGTCTCGTAACGAAATCCATGGTCACATGCTCCCATTTCCACTCCAGAATCTCTAACGGCTGAAGTAGTCCTGCGGGTCTCTGATGCTCGGCTTTGACCTGCTGACAAGTTAGACACTTCGAAACATACTCCGCTATTTCCCTTTTCATATTATTCCACAAAAAAATGTTGCTTCAGATTCTGGTACATCTTCGTACTACCCGGATGAATAGTATATCTCGATTTGTGACCTTCATCTAAAACTTGCCTCTTTATTCCCCCAACATCGAGTACACACAAAAGATCACGGAAAGTCAAAAATCCACTCGAACTCAAAGAAAAATCCTCGTAGTTATTTTCCTTCAATTTACCCATTATCTTCACCAACTCGGGATCTTCTTTCTGAGCTTCCTTTATCCTCTGAATTAGGGTCGGAGATACCCTAATATTCGCAAAAATAGCCCCATATCTCGATTCGCGAGGAGACTAATCTCGAACATCCTCAAGCATTTTCCACTCACGGACCATCATTGATGCCACATAAGACTTTCTACTAATCGCGTCGGCTACCACATTCGCCTTCCCCGGATGATAAGAAATCGTACAATCATTGTCCTTTAAAAGTTCCATCCATCGATGCTGTCTGTTATTAAGTTCCTTCTGCGAGAAAAGATATTTTAAACTCTTGTGATCCGTAAAAATCTCAAACTTCGCTCCATAAAGGTAATGCTTCCATTTGTGCAACGCCAAGACTATCGCCGCCAACTCCATATCGTGAGTGGGGTAATTCTGTTCACTAGGGGTCAACTTCCTCGAATCATACGCAATTACTTTCCCATTCTGCATCAAAACACAACCCAAACCCTCTTTCGAAGCATCACTGTAAATTACTAAATCATCATTTCCATTCGGTAACGCAAGAATATGAGCCGTAGTTAATCTCTTCTTTAATTCATCGAAGCTACTTTGACATTTTTCACTCCACACAAACGGTACATCCTTCCGGGTCAACTGAGTCATCGGAGTAGCAATCCTCGAAAACCCCTCAATAAATCTTCGGTAATACCCGGCCAAACCCAGAAAGCTACGAATCTCGGTCACTGACTCGGGTCTCTTCCAATCCACTATAGCTTCAATCTTTGAAGGATCCACAAAAATCCCGTCTTTTGAAATAACATGACCCAGAAATGAAACCTTCTCGAGCCAAAATTCGCATTTACTAAACTTCACAAACAACTGCTCCCTCGCAAGAATGGATAAAACTGTCCTCAAGTGCTGCTCGTGCTCTTCTCGGGATTTAGAGTAGACGAGTATGTCGTCGATGAAGACCACCACGAACGAATCAAGATAAGGATGGAAAACCCGGTTCATCAAATCCATAAACACGGCCGGCGCGTTAGTCAACCCAAACGGCATAACCAAGAATTCATAATGACCATACCGAGTGCGAAAGGCAGTCTTCGGAATATCCTCAGATCGAATCTTCAACTGATGGTACCCACTCCTCAAGTCAAGTTTAGAAAACACGATGGACCATTGTAGCTGATCAAACAAATCATCAATGTGAGGTAGAGGATACTTGTTCTTCACTGTAACCTGATTCAACTTTCGGTAGTCAATACACAATCTCAACGAACCATCTTTCTTCCGCACAAACAAAACCGGTGCTCCCCACGGGGAAACACTAGGGCGGATAAACCCTCGATCAAGCAACTCTTGCAATTGAACCTTTAGTTCCTTTAACTCTGCGGGAGCCAACCTATACGGTGCCTTTGAAATCGGAGCTGTACCCGGCAAAAGATCTATGCAAAACTCTATCTCACGATCGGGAGGCATATTATATTCAGAAGAGAAACATCGGGAAATTCTCTAACTACCCGAACACTCTCCAAACTAGGGGATTCTTTCCTAGTATCAAGCACACTAGCCAAGTACCCCTCACACCCGCGATGCAATAATTTTCTCGCTTTCACAAAGGAAATGATACGCATTTTTCTACCCAAAGGCATAGCCTCAAAAACAAATTTAGGCACATCCGGGATAGAAAAATTAACGACCTTTCTACGACAGTCAACAGAAGCATGAAACTTGCTCAACCAATTCATACCCAAAATAACATCAAAGTCCTGAATAGGAAGGACTACCAAGTCCGCACACAAGACATGACCACATATAAGCACGTCACAATCACGAAATACTCTATCGGTCACCAAACATTCTCCCATAGGAGTTGACACCTCTAACACATAGGGCAAAGACTCAGATGCAACATTTAACAAAGAAGCAAATTGCACAGAAATGTATGAATGAGATGATCCTGGATCTACTAACGCTCGTGCGCTCACACTAGATATAGAAATAATACCTCCAATAACTGTGGGATCATCTGTAGCTTGTTGTTGATTCATTGCAAACACCTTCCCTTGGACCTTGGGCTTTCCCGTAGCATCCCTCTTCTGACCCTGGAGCCCCAGCTCCTACCCCAGTCGGTTGACCTCTGCCTCTAGTACAATCCCTTGCAAAATGACCCATTTGACCACAATTGGTACACCTTCCCTGCTTCTTCCAACACCGGTCCTCTGAATGGCCTTCCTTTTGGCAATAGGAACAAAGTCTCCTATTTTGGTTCCCTTGGTTCCCGGAAGTGGTACCCGGGTTCCTTGGGATCGGTTGTCCTCGGGACTGAGATTTTCCCCCAAAGTTACCTCGGTTATCAATCCTTGGTTGTGACTTGCTCTGCGCTCCTTGCTTACTCGGGTTGGCTACCTCGGTCTTCCTCTTATGTTCCCCAATATCTTGCTCGATTAGGTAGGCACGGTCTACCGCATCCTGGAATGTCACAATCCTCTGGGCTATAAGCTGAGTACGAATAGAAGTCTTCAAACCCCGAATGAATCTCATGGCTTTCTGCTCCTCGGTCCTCACAAGATAGTCACAATACCGGGCTAATTCTGTGAACTTAGCCGAGTATTGAGCTATAGACAACGAACCTTGCTCCAGGTTGAGTAGCTCGATCTCCTTTCAGTTCTGATCTACTACCGGGATGAAATGCTCTTTGAACTTTCGTACAAACAATTCCCATGGATAGACTGTATGAGTATCATCCCAACTAGCTTTAACCCCTTTCCACCAATGCTCGGCGGCCCCAACCAATTTATAAGCCGCAAACCGGACCCTATCCTCGTCCGTGCACCCAACACATCATAAATTTTCTCCATTGACTCGATCCACAGTTCGGCCTTCTTCACATCGGGCTCACCGTCAAACTCTCTTGGTTTTAATTTCATAAATTGCTCCAACCCGTATCTCGGAGGTGGCACATACTCCTCTCTTGGACCTTGATCATGAATAGCCTTCATGGCCGCCTCAAACATGCCTTGGAACATGGCACGGTTCTCTTCCCAAAGATCATTCTGATTCTGAGCCCCACTAGAACCTTCACCTGTCCTTCTTCTAGCCATTGAGAACAATTACCTGCATAAAACATCAACCGTTACTCACTCCGAACACAACTACCTACCTAGGTCATACTAGTCCACCTAGACTTATACTTAGAGCCAAACCATAGCTCTGATACCAACTGTCGCGACCCCGAACCCCCCGCAGGCCCGAGATCGCGAGCTGGACGTCGACTTACTAATCTAAACACTAAAATATCGGAGATAAAAATTTCATTTCATAACAAAAGATGGTAACACCAGGTTTTGGAAAATAATTTAACAACGACAATGTACTAGTGTAAGCCCCATAAGCTCACACTACAAAATAATAAAATATACAAATCTTAGTGACTTCAAAATGTGGTACAACTATCCCCAAAAGAGTTACAGATTTATATAATGTAAACCCACCAATATACACTTGCCCCAAAAGCTCAACCCTCGCGACGTCCTGTCTCGTGATCAGCGAGTCTAATCCTTTCCACCTGGGGGGGGGGGTTAAGGAAAAACAAAGACAAAGGAAAAGGGGGTGAGATAAATCTCAACAAGTTACTAATGCAACTACATGACATGCTATGATGCAATAATCAATAATAAATCACATAACACATAGCAATTTTCATATATCAGATAGCAGCGGAAATAAACAATTAACAAAGGATATTAGCCAAGGTTTCCCAACTGATAAAACCAAATAAAGGTCGCTGCGCAGCTTCAATAATCAACAAATCATCATCCTTATAATAGCATGAAAGCTGAAGAGAAATCCCCGGTACCGGAACCAATAACAAGGGGACAGTGACACACAGTCAAAGCCCGAAAACCAATAGATAAGTGCTCACAAAGGGTCTAGCTCATCTCACATCCAAGGCCAATCTGGAGGAGGGAAATAATGGGGCAAAACAATCGTCAACATCACAATGGACTTGGCTGTGCCATCATAATGTTTCGCATCGCCCAAACACACACAAAATACCAGCTGGACTTTCAAGTAAGGGCTAAGTAATAAAATACTAGCTCAAATAAACAACCAAGGATTCCAAAGTAGGGAACCATACAAAGTGACCACCAATAAGATGAAATGAACCAACAACACACCAGTAAGGTGTTCCAATAATCTCAACCATGATAACACAATTCCCATATCACGTTCAATCACAAAGGATCCAGTTAACTCAAGAACACAACCAAAACTACTCACTCATCTCGAAGAGCTCAAGGAGAGCTTTAAAACGATAATTTATACACCTAAAATGGAGTCCGGATGAGGGAGATATGGCTCTCGAAAGGTTGGACAAAAAGGGAAATAAATTTCACACCAGGGGAGAGGGTGCACGCGCCTCCTATGGGAGGGTGCGCGCGCCTCCTTTGATCAGAAGGAAAATCAAGTTTGGAGGAGGAGAGGGTGCGCGCGCCTCCTTGCCCGGAAAGGCAAATTCCGGCAAAAAATCTGGGTTTCTACCATTAACAACCCAAATCCAAAACAAACCCAATCTTCACCATATCTAACACTACAAAATGTGAACTAAAGTACCTACACCATTTTGAACCAAAAGGACTCCAACAACATCATCTAAGGAACCTCAATCAAGGGTGATTCAAATACCAAAATTTCACAAAATGAACAAAAATGTAAATCATCACAAAATCAACCAAAGAAGCAATAAATGGAAATCATAGTATCATCTAAGCATAGGATGAACATTTTTAGCATCAATGGGGGAAAAAGTAACTTAGCCGGATTTTCTCAAAGGTGACGGAACTCGAAATTTCGTGACTTCCTACGATCCTATCGACGATCTAAACAAGTTTCATGTTTTAAGAAATGAGAAATAATGAGAGGAAGAGAAGGAAATGAAGAGAGAAGGAAGAGAGAAAAACTTACCTTTTGCTATGGAAGAGAGAGAGAGAAATGAGCTGGGAGATGGAGTGTGAGAGTGAGGGAGGTGAGGGAGGAGAGAGGGAGTAGGGAGAATTATTTCAAAAAAACTTACACTTTGACCCCTTCCCCAACTACTAACACAAATACTTACACTCCCTACTAACAAATAAGACCCAACAATACTACACTAACCCAAATGACTCAAATAAAATGCTAGGCATAATTATTATGAAACATAAAATGCACACATAAATATTTAAATAAATAAATAAGCAATTAAATAAATAATAATTATTTATTACTAATAAAGTAGAGCCTAGTTTTCGGGTCATGACAGGATTCGATTTTGATTTTTTTTCATCTCTTGATCTTGGTTTGGGGGAAATAATTTTGACTGTGAATTTGAGAGAATTGTTAGTGGTGGTGGTCGGATTCTGGAAAAATGGCGGCGGTGGTCATCGGATTCTGGAAAATTGGTGGTGGTCGCGGCGGTGAATGAAGGTTGATGATGGTGGTGGTGGAGAAAGGGTATAAATGGACCTTTATACCCTTCCATTTTCAAGAAAAATAATAAAAAGAACCCTCACATGACATTCACATGACCATTTCTAGTTAACTTTCTAACGTCGTTAGGGTCATAGGTCAAACTGGGACAAATGGCAAAGTGGAGGGTCACTTTGGGACAAAATTGGGTTTGGGGTGCAAAGTGGGAATGAGTGGATACTTTGGGGGCTAAACATATTTTTTCCTAATAGCGCTAGTCATCCGGTATAGATACCAAGTGGGACTCAAGTTCCAGTCAAGAATGTTGGGAGTTCTTGGTTACCCTAACGGGCTCAAAGTTGATCATGTTCTTAACGTACCAGATTTTAAATGCAATCTTCTTTCTGTGAGCCGAATAACAAAAGATATGAACTGTGCTCTTACGTTCTTCCCGGATATTTGTATCTTGCAGGACTTATGCTTAAGGAACCTGATTGGAGTGGGTAGTCAACGCAATGGCCTCTATCACTTGGAGTCGTCAAACGGAGGAGTTATGGACTTGTCTACGAAAGTGGGATCAGAAATCTGGCATCAAAGATTAGGACATGCATCTAATGTTAAACTCCAAAGTAATCACTCTTTAGATTTTAAAATTGGTGTCAAGCACTGTGATTCTTTTTTTAGGGTAAAGCAATCTAGGCTTCCCTTTTCTCCTAGTTCAACTAAAACCAGTATTTGTTTTGATCTCTCATATTGTGATATATGAGGAGATTATAGAATTGCGTCTTTTTCTGGTGTATATTATTTTATGACTATTGTGGATGATTATAGTAGGATTGTTTGAGTTTATCTCATGAGAAACAAGTCTGAAGTTGCATATTATTTACCAATGTTTTGCAATATGGTTCATACACAATTCGGAAGAGAAGTACAAACGAATTAGAGCAGACAATGGTGATGAGTTTCAATCTAATCTTATGTTAGATTATCATTCTAAGCAAGGGATTCTCTTTGAGACATCATGCACAGACACAACACAACAGAATGGGGTGGTTGTGCGTAAGCATATATATATTTTAGAAGTTGCAAGGGCCTTGAGGCTGGCTTGCCAATTGGTTTTTGGGGCGAATGTGTGCTCACAACAGTTTACATCATAAATAGGTTACCTTCACCCATCATAGCGAACAAAACACCTTATGAATTTTACTAGGAAAGAAACCCACTTATGAGCATTTGTGTGTCTTTGGTGGCTTAGTGTATGCTAAAGATAACAAAAAAGGGAAAGATAAGTTTAGTGAAAGGGGGAGACGTTGTGTCTTCGTAGGATATCCAATCTCACAAAAGGGGTATCGAGTATATGAATTAGAGAGTGGTAAAATTTTTACAAACAGGGATGTACAGTTTTTTAAAGACAAATTCCCCTTCAAAGAATGTACTGTGCTGATGGGCAGTGATTGGTCTCCATATTGATAGACAAACAATGGGCAACAGACTACGAAGATTTTGGGCAGCCCGCGCTACTCAACCTGGTGATGGTCATGAAAGACAGGAGCAGAATGACAATTCCTCATGCCAATCACCAGATGACCAGATATAGGTTGAGCCATAACATGAAGAGAACATTATTGGGCTTAACCCAAGAGAAAAGGCATAAAATGACATTCGCAGAAGCAGCAGACCTCATCACAAATCAGGCAATCTTCATGACTTTGAAGTTGATCTTCCACAGTCAATAGACCATTCAATACCCACCTCCAATTCGGGAACCTCAATGATATATCCTTTATCCCACATTCTTTCTTACAAAATGTTTTCTAATGCTCATAAGTGTTTCTTGGCGTCCATCACATCACATGATGAGCCAAAGTATTTTCATCAGCTAGTTAAGAAACAAGAATGGTGCGAAGCTATGCAAAAGAAAATGGATGTACTTGAATCAAATGGGAGGTGGACTCTAGAAAATCTACCCCCTGGAAAGAAGGCTATCGATTCAAAATGGGTTTACAAGATAAAATACAAGCCCAATGGTAACATCGAATGCTACAAATCTCGACTCGTAGCAAGGGGTTCACCCAAGTGGAGGGGATTGATTTCCATGAAACGTTTTCACCCGTATCCAAGCTAGTGACAGTCCGAACATTGATTGCAGTAGTGGCTAAGAAGAATTGCACCCTTCACCAATTAGACGTGAACAACGCCTTCCTACATGGTGATTTAACTGAGGAAGTTTACATGAAAATACCCCAAGGATTTGCTCGAGAAGGAGAAACTAGGGTATGCAAGCTACACAAGTCTCTCTATGGGCTTCGACAAGCCTCACATAATTGGTACAGGAAATTCACTTAGGCTTTGTTAGTAGGGATGGCCAAACCGAACCGGAACAGGAAAACCGGACCGGAAAAGCCCGGAACCGGAGAAAACCGGGGAGGAAACCGGAACCGGACGAACCGGAACCGCAAGGCATCCGGGCCGGTTCATGGTCACATATATGCCGAACCCGACCGGAACCGTAACCGGACCGAAAATCCCTTGTTTTTCAATAATTTTAAAGGGGGACCAGAACCGGACCGAACATGAACCGGATTGTGCCAAACTGGAACCGGAACCGGGGTAAGCGCGGGCCGGTTCAGGGTCACCCTTTTGTCGAACCGGAACCGGTGGTTCCGAACCGGAACCGGTTTTGGCCATCCCTATTTGTTAGCTTATGGATTTCGACAATCAAAGGGTGATCATTCGTTGTTCATATTCGAGAAAGGCGAGGTGTATGTGTTGGCTCTTATTTTTATTGACGATGTCATTGTAGCAGGAGACAATGACAAGATAATACAAGGTGTTAAGGACTATCTCAATGACCAGTATAGTATCAATGACTTGGGGCCACTAAAAAAATTCTGGGAATAGAAGTAGCTCGTTCACTAGAAGGAGTTATGCTTAGTCAACGCAAGTACACACTAGATATTTTGAGTGAAATGGGAATGCAAGGGAGTAAGCCAAGTCGCTTTCCGATAGAACAATGCAAAACTCATTCGAGATGATGATACACCAGAAATTGATGCAGGCTTATATCGTCGGCTCATCGGGAGGTTATTGTACCTCACTATTACGAGGCCAGACATAACATTTGTTGTGAATGTGTTGAGTTAGTTTTTAATTCGACCAAGAAAGTCACATATTAATGCGGCATATCGATTCTTGCGATATTTGAAGTCCTCGCCTGGACAACGGGTGTTCCTTCCTTAACGCGGCTCATTTAATCTAGAAGCCTATTGCGATGCATATTGGGGTGGATGTTCTATGACTCGCCGTTCTAGTTCGGGATATCTCATTACTCTTGGTGGAGCTCCAATTTCATGGCGTACTAAGAAACAATCGGTGATAGTAATATCTTCCGCCGAAGCAGAATACAGGGTAATGGCGGAAACTGTGTGTGAAATAGTTTGGCTCAAGTGGCTTTTACATGACTTCCGCGCAACACAGTCTATACAAACACCATTGCATTGTGATAACCAAGAAGCACGACATATTTCTAATAACCCGCTGTTTCACAAAAGAACAAAGCATGTGGAAATGGATTGTCATTTTGTACGAGAAAGATTTGAGCTCAAAGATGTAGAGCCACGTGTTATTTCTATTCTTGATCAAGTTGCCGACATATTTACGAAAGCGTTAGGCTTAGATCGGTTCCACATTTTAGTTCGCAAGTTGGGTGTTCGTAATCTTCACAGCCCAACTTGAGGGGGAGTGTTGAATATTGATGGATATTGGCGCATAGTGATGGCGCAGCATGGGACGCATAGTGATGGCGCAGCTTGTTTATTGGCACACTGGAGGAAGTCTTCTTCCTTAAGGATTCTTTCCTTTATTGACTTTTCTTTATTAACTTGGTTGAATATATATTCTTTATTATGATAGAGTTAGAATTAAAGTATAATATTTGTATATATCTTTTCCTAAGTTGATGAGATCATGTGGTGATCTTCTAAGCCTTGTACATGTATATATACACTTGATGTGTGATAATAAAATTAAGAGTGTCAATACTTTTCAAACTACACATTTTTATCATGGCTTTATCATGGTAATGTATAATCAAGTAAACTGTATTTTTATACCATATAATACTTTATACTCACTCGACCCACAATAATATGTACAAATTTCTCATATGTACATTCTATTGATAAGCCACAATTTTCTTAAATATAATTCTTATATATTTATTTATGACCCATTTTTTATACTCACAACAACTTTCCACTACTATTCTCTACCTCACTTTCACTCTCATACTTCACTTTTCATACTCATAACAACTACCCTCTACTATTCTCTCCTTAATTCTTGTGATCACCTAAAATTGTACACATTGTTATGAGATGCATGGAGGGAGTACGTAAAAAAAAGTATTGAAGAGGTGTTATGAGTATGGAAAAGTGAGGTATGAGAAAGTAAGTTAGGAAAAATATTGAGTATATATTTGTTGTGAGTATAAAAAATTGGTCTCTCTTGAGAATTGAATTTGGGTGAAAACCATATCTTCCGATTAGATTGATAATCGAACAAAGTGTGGATATAGTACTCTGTTTATAAGAGGAAAAGAGGAAAGCTATCATAATTGCCTAGTTTGCCACGTGTAAGACTATCTAACTAAAAACGTAACAAACTAACTGTATAACAACTATGTACATCCTACCCTTAGTGTTAACACTTTCAACCTTTATAAATACATAAATGACTATTAGCTCCATTTATCAATTGTTGTAAAATTTGTGGCATTTCTGTAATTCAATACATTTTGCTTGTTGTGTACTGGTACAACTTTGTGTTGAATGCTTGAAGCTTAACGTATCCACATTAGTTTTTGTAACTTCAATACCCCCCCCCCCCCCCCCCCCCCAATTACAAGTTGAATGGTTAAAGGGACATAAAACCCTTAACTTATGATGAAAATTCCAGTATAAATGTCTTGGTAAGGGATTTTGTAAAGATGTCAGCAAGCTACACGTAGAGACAAAAGTGGGAACCAATCAAACCTTGTTGAACTTTTTCTCTAACAAAATGACAATCAAGTTTAATATGTTTCGTCCTTTCATGGTATACAGGATTTGAAGCAATGTCAATATGTCCTGGAGTAAGCTATAATGCCACAAGATCTCACAAGAGGCATGGCTCTATATTCTGACTAAGCTGAAGAACGAGAAACAACACTTTGTTTCTTGAAGTGCCAAAAAATTAGAGCAGGACCAATGAACAAACAAAAACCAATTATGGACTTACAATCATCTGGATTTCTCCCCCAGTCATTGGCTCAAAAACCTTGGAGTTGCAAAGATTATCAGCTGGAACAAATAATCCTTGGACAGGGGAAACTGTAATATATATTAAACTTTGTAAACAACAAGAAGATGAGATGTCCTTGGAGCTTGAACAATCTGACTGAGAATTTGAATAACAAAAGCTATGTCTGGTCTTCTTATGGTCAAATAGAGGAGTTTACCGACTAAACTTATTTAATGAGATGGATCAACTAACAAATCACCATTAAAACTTCTTATTTGTTGTTAGGATCCATAGGAATAGTTAGTTGTTTAGAATCTGATATTGAGGCACTTTCAATCAGATCCAAATCATATTTCACCTAGCTTGGGTAAAATCCAGATGAAGATCTTAATATTTCAATACCTAAGTAATATTTTATTTCACCAAGATCTTTCATAAGATCTTTGATGCTGAACTTGGAGGGAAGAAAGTGCTTCAAATTGTTGATATCATCTATAGAAGTACCAGCCAAGACAATGTCATCCAATTAAACAAGTGAAACTGTGAATGAATGGCGTATTAAGTGTGAACAATGTGTAATCATTATGAGATTGCTGAGAGCTCAACTGTAAAAGTGTTGTTGTTGTAAGCTTGAAAAACCATTTCCTTGAAGCTTACTTGAGACCATACAAATATTTGTTAAGCTTATAGACAATATTTGTGCCAAATGACTTGGAATACCCTTGAGGAATTGATATGTGCACTTCCTTTTATAAGTCCCCATGCAAGAAATCATTATTGATGTCCAATTGGTGAACAAACCAATGCTTGGCAACAATAATAGCAAGAACACTCCTGACTCTAACCATCTTGGCAACTAGGGAAAACGCCGCTTTGTAATCTAATCCATATATAGTTGTTATTTCATTGGACATAACATCAATCCACCTAGAATCTTTAGTAGCTTGTGCATATGAAGTAGGTTCTACTATATGATTAATAGAGTTTATGAAATATAGACAAGATTTTGAGCAAGATTTATAGTTCAGGTAATCTGAAATGGGAGATTTGGTACAAGTGGGAACTGAAGTTTTAGGTGGGAAGTTTAAAAATATAATACTGAAGTTTAAAAGGAATCACTTTGTATCTTGTGAATTTTGTTTAAACAAAAGTAGGAGTTTGAGTCACAAAATCACTAGAAATGAGATTAACATAAGATAAAGTAGGATTGGAAGGAAGATGAAAAAAAGTAGAAGAAACAAAATCATCAACATGCCATATGATGTGATTTGGAATGGAACTAGAATTAGAAGTCTGCTCATGCTTACAAGGAAATATATCTTCATAAAATATGACACATCTACAAGTAAAACTTGTTTAGTGTCCAGATTGTAAAATTTATAGCCTTTTTTACCAAAATGATAACTAGAGAATATTGATCTTATGGCTCTAGAAGCAAACATGCCAAAAGTGCAAATAGAAGCATAACGAAGGCATTCAAAAGATCTTAAATTCTCATAAGTAGGATCTGATTTAAGAATAAGAGAGTATGGTACTTGAAACTTTATGGAACTTGAAGAAAGAATTTGAATCAAGTGTGTAGTAGTTAGGAGACAATGGCTCCAAAAAAAGATCGGCAAACTGTGAGAGCCCGCGCCCGAACCTAATCGCGCTCAAATTCTCATAATGGTTACCCTCCTTTGATTTTTAAAAATAGAGAGTCGCCATCTGATTTTATTTAATAAAAATAGAGATAAAACCTTTTTGATTGAAAAAAGAAGTGGGTTCGGGGGCTAATTTACGAGAGGAGAAGGTGTTAGGCACTCCGCTTGCCTTTTCGGTCTCTAGCATGCTTCCGCCTACGTTCGATTTTATTTTGCCTTTTTGAAAATTCATTTTTATGCCCTAACTTTGGAAAATGTGTGTTTATGTACAAATGGGAGTCTCCTAATCTAGGTATGTTTGTTTTATCACAACTGGGAACCGATTTGGGTGGATTCCCGATTAGTTTTCAAAAATGGTTTTGAACACATTTAGAAACAAAAACATACAAGATGAAGAGGGGATTATCTACATGTAAGGATTATACAATTTATGCGCAAAATGGGAGACAAAATCTCATAAAAAATGAATGTCCACGCAAGCCATGTTGCTGACTGAAATACCACTCTCTATTCCCATGCCAATGTACCTGTCCAAAACACATCCAAATCCATAGAAAAAACTTGGGATGTTCTTCCAACATGTTAGTGAACACGTATGAGTTTTGGTTTGATTTATAGATTAAAATTTCAAGCACAAAAAACCTCATGAACTCAGACCTTAAATTTGTCCAGACTGGTAAAACAGAGCATATCTCATTTTGATTTTGAAATTTACATTGTCAAGAAATGCAAATCTGGGGAAACTCAGAACATTAAAGTTTAAGATAACATATCAAATATGATTTATGCCAATTTTCAAGTTCAGAAGACAAGTTTAGATGATAGAATCTGGAAAAACACATCTTAGAGTTAGCATTATAATTAAAAAATGGAAAGAGACCTTTTCTTATGTTACAAAAATATTTCAAGAGCACGAACATTTTCCTTAGTTTATTTAGAAAAAAAAAAAAATTCATGTTTTGACATCAGATTGAAAATCTATTTTTAGTAGAGTTTTAGACATGAGAACACAGGCTGGTCACAAATATAGCAAGCAGGGCAGCACAACATCAAAACTTGACCTAAACATGGAATATGACCACGAAACATGGCATGCATCACCTTTAACATGTAGGGAACAAATTTCATGTTTTGATATAAGTCCAAAAATGAAATTATGATGGAGTAAAAATCACATGAACATGACTTATTTGAACAGAGCATGCTGGACAGATTGTAGGTACCAAAAGATGAACATGAAAACATGGCCTAAACTCAAACATAACTCATGAGACTTATGGAACTTGTACATTAACATGTTATTAACATTATAAATTTTCTATTTATGAACAAACATGAACAAAAACATGAATAAACATGGAAGAGCAAAAAGTGGACTGATTATGAACATTTTGGAAGAAACTTCATTTTCATGCTTAGATCTTTTATTTAAAATTAGGTAATAGTCATGAAATGAAAATGGAACTCATATATACATCATGGATCAAAATTTCAAACACTTACAACATCTTTTACATGGATATTTACAAGCTTAAAACATGAACTACATAAATAGATGGGATCTAGCCATTCTAATGGCTAAACCCCTAAACTAGGCATACAAAGACTTAAATTTCTAACACTTAGAACATACAAGAGATGGTTCTTACCTAGTTTTAGGGAGTAGGGTATGCTTCCAAGGGAAGGCTTTTAGATTTTGAGTTGAGTTGTTTGGAGTGGATTGAAGGATTGTTGTGTTTGCTTGAGTTTGAGAGTGTTTCTAGGTTGTTTAGAAAGGTTGTTTGAAGTGTTTATGTGGTGGTGTAGTGGTAGTGTAGTGGTGGTTTGATGGTGGAGTAGTGGTGGTGTTATGAATGCTTGAGAGAGGACTTGGAGAGCTCTTAGAATGGGATGTGTAGAATGTGTCTCTCTCTTCTTTCTTGGACCAATAAGGACTATATGGAGGAGGGAGGAGGTTTTCTTGTGACCAAAATTCCCCTCCTATAGGGGTAAAGGAGGGAGGTGGAGGTGATGGCCGGATTCTTGGTGATGGGAGGTCATGGAAATGCAATGATGTTGTTGGAAATAATTGAGAAGCAATATAATCAGCCAGGGAGGCATGGCCGTACGGCTTCATAGGAGGAGTACTCCCCATGTGAAGGAGTACGGTGGAAGTTATTTGCTTGTCACGTGTCGTACCTTGGTTGCTTCATCACAAATGACTCATCCAATTGAAGGTATAACATGTGGCCATATTTTTGTGGCCATGCAAGGTGTTTTTGCACCATTTCCGGCTCTGTTTCCTCATTCCGTAATGGTCCGCAACTACTCCAATGTGCATGCAATGGTGTCCCGTTCGCCTATGCATCCAACACGAAAGTCACTCCTCGCATTTTTTTTTTGTCACAATGATGTATCTATAATATTTTAATAATTAAGGAAATAATATAATATAATTTTAAATGCAAGGAATGTTTGGTTAAAGGCTCTCTTATAGTGCGGGCCCTGCCGTGGGGTCCCGACGCTAAATTTTTGGAGGATATGCCTATTTACTCGGTTTTGAGTCCAGATCACGATTGTGAATTCAGTTTTTTCATCTAATACACCGATAAGGAAATCGGTAGTCCTAAACCGTCGGTTTTTAGGTCAATTTTAGGGTTTAGACTGATTCAAAGGTTGGTTTTAGGGGTGCGAGATCGGACTGTCTACACAAACCTGACTGAAACCTCAAAGCTCTTTAAATATTAATAAGTTACTAATGTTTCCTTTCAAAAACTACATTATGTTGTGGAGTTTTAACACATGATCTTTGTTGGATGATGCCTAAGGAGGCAAAGAAACAAAAAAAATCATTCTTAAAGAAGTTTTTCCATTATCACTTCTGAAAGTTTTGATAGGAACTTGAGATTGAGTAGACACATAGGCTTGAAAGTTGACATTTTGCTTACTTGACATTAGAAATGTCTAAGTAGCCCTAGAAAGATCACCAACTATGATGAGAAAGTATCTATAACCATTTAGAGTGGGTGTCTATAAGGCCCCCATAAATCACAAAGAATTATTTCAATGATTATTGCTGAAAGAAATAGTAGACAAGAACTTGATTTTCTGTCAAACATTTTTAGAAACATGCCCTAACCTATTGTGCCACATCTGTAAATTGGTAAAATCCGAATTCAACAATTTAGAAGTAGCAGTACATGTCTTATTAGAAAGAAAATGAACATCAGAATTCGTTATATATAATCCTTCATGAAGTTATCTAATGCCACAATTTTCATCAAAGCTTGGTCTTGAAATAGGTATTGATTTTCAACAATGTGAACAAACTACAATGAGTGGGATAGGAGTTTTGAAATGGAAAGTAAGTAATAGTGTAATCAAGGAACAAGAAGAACTCTATGCAAAGTAATATGAAAGTTCAAGAATACAGATCCATAATGACTCATTAAGATTTGTGAACCATTTTGAAGTGAAAGATTGATAGAAAACGAAAGATTGATAATGTCGTACATAAGATTTTGAGAGATGCAAATGTGATAACTAGCCCCAAGTCTAATACCCAAGCATAAGATCCATGAATTGATGCTACATGAGAAGTAGATCCAGATATAATTATATTTGAAATATGGCGTTGATTTCATAATGTGGTCATATTAACCAAATGATCTTCTAGTGATTCTTGCACTTGCACTTTCTGAAGCATGCTCATCATTAGATTAATTTAATCTTGTAGATGATCAAAACATGACTGTGATAGAAATGAATTGGTCTTTTCTTCCTCATTAGCTATAACTTGCATAGCTCTATTATCATGTATGCTCTTCACAATTGTTGGGAATGGGATGCCTTGATGGAAAGCCGTTCAGCGTGTAACAATCACTTTTGATGTGCCCCTCCTTGATTGCAAAATATTCATTTTTTATAGGAGCTTGACATGAGAATTCTTGTTATGAACTGCTGTTAAAATAGGTGTTGATTGAGATTGTGCTGGTTGAGAATTCCCAATATTTGAACTCATTACCATAATCATTAATTCTGATACTTCATGAATGTAACCATGTCTGATCGTTTCTTCCAATTTGTTCATGTTAAAAGCTTGATCCAAATTGGGTAAAGGCACAGTTCTGAGAATTTGTCCCATCATACCAGTTAATTTATCATGTAATCCTATAACAAATTGCATAAGTTTCTTCATTCTATCTCTTTCTTCATTACTTTCACTAACACCACATGAACAAGCACATCTGCAAACAGTAATCGCATCAAGTGTTGCATTCTTATCCAATAATCCCCTAATCTTGTGATAATAAAACACAACTTAGGCATTTCCTTGCTGTCCTTTTCCAATTGAAAAATGTGATGTGCATCAATGAGGAAAATTTGTCAGAGAGTTGAGTCCACACACTTCTAGTCATGGTAATAAAACTCAAGGTGTTCCTATTCTCCTCTATAACTATATTGATAATCCATGAAATGAACATATCATTTCCTCTTTTCCATAACAAATTTTCCTGAGTTACTCGAGTAGGTTCAACATAAGTTCCATTAATTAAACACAACTTATTTTTCGATGATTGAGCAATATCAAGAGATCTCTTCCAAGTTCTATAATTTTCTAATCCATTAAGTTTCTTCAAAATTAAAACAAGACCAAGATGATCATTGTTATGTAAAAATAAAGGATGCATGTTTAATTTAAGAGATATTGTAGAGGAGGATGATATATTTGAACTAGAACCAGTCGTAGCCATTTCAATTGATAAATTAAATCAAATTGAAAACATAAAAGGAGAGCAAGAAATCGAATAGCAAAGGAACAAGGAATGAAAAAGAACTGAATATCAAAATTCAAAGATATGAGAATTCTAAAAAGAAATCACAAAGATGAACTAGAAACAAACTTGAATCTAAAATCGACAATATTATTCAGATTGGACAAGGGATTACCGAGAACTTATTTTGAGATGATGGTGACAAGTGAGCTAAATCAAGTTAGATCTAATCTCTGATGCCATCTGTAGACACCCCGCATTAGACCGCTCACCCCGATTTCACTCTTAATATGTGATTTTGTTGGGTTTCCTAGTAACATGCGCAGCGGAATTTAGCAATTAAAATTTTAAGAAACCCAAAGCCATGGATCCGTTCATATGATTAAATCAAATACAACAAGATGAATAGAGGAATAACTAACCCTTGATGGCTATGAATTTTCTCTTGATCTTTGGGGAGAAACCTTGAAGCTTTATCGCGAACAAATCACGAACTTTGCAAGATGATAAAATTCACCCTCTAGCGGTATCCACACTTCGAACGAATATCAAAGGAGCTTCTTTGATCTTGGTTGCTAGACCAATATTATGAAACACACTTTCACAATATAATAAAGAACTATATTGAATTTATTTGTGAATTATTTTGTTCCTCAATCAAGGATATCTTAGAACAAAATAATATCTCTCTCAAACTCTTTGAGACTCACAAAATCACTTGTAAATATGGTCTGGCCGAATGGGGTTTTTATACACAATTAAGACCTATTCCAAATAGGAATCTTGTGCTAAAAACCTTCCTAAATCGAATTAGGACTTTTCCTGTCGGCAGCATCAGGCGCCCGCCTGTAAAGGGCCAGGCGCCCGCCTGAATGACCAGAAGGTCCCTGTCTTTCTGGAATTACTTCAGGCGCCCGCCTGGTCTGAACCAAGCGCCCGCTCGGTAGACCAAACAGCCCAGAATGTTTCCAAAATTCCTCCAAGGTCCTTTGACTCTAAATTCCAATATAGTCCTTTTATTTAAGATTCGTTCTATTGTGTGTGACCCTCTAGGATTATACTAAGTTGGCAATGGGCTCAAACATGATTCCATAAGATATGATTAGGTCTAGCAAACCGTCATACCTACCCAAATAGTATAACTAGATACAAGTTCGCATTCCTTTAGAATATGTCACAATCCCTTTGTCCACGATGTCATTGAACACAAGTCATGGTCAAACAGTCAACTTGTTTTTGTTCAATACTTTCTCGATTCCGAATATGTTGATAATCCAAATGACATTGATCCAATCAATTCATTTGAGTCCGGCCGAACATTTCATCAACATCATTCCTACGAGAGGCCCAAGCTTGACATCTCTCCGTGGAGGGACAAATCCATTTAGCTTATTATTCTTCCCAACGGGAATCCGATTATGCCAATCATACCCTTTATAACTACCGTGTTAAGGTAGCGTTTGAATATGTCAAACACAATGTTCATCAAGTGGAAGACTATAATAACTTCATGTCTAAGGATTCAAATGACATAACTAATATGAGATATATGTTCGACATAGACCATGACATAAATCTCATACAGCGGGTCATGTCCAGTACCTTGTTCCAAACAAGTACCCATAAATCTAACATGATCATCTCATGATCATTTAGCCTTTATACTAGTGCTTAATAAGTACTAGGGACGGGGATTATTATAAGTAAGCATGAACAACAATAATAATCAAAACATCTCTTTATTGATATGAAATAAATGATAACAATTACAACGTTTATTAAACGGCCTAGGGCACCACTACCAACAATCTCCCACTTGCCCTAGGCCCAATCTCCCATGTATCTAATACCATGGACCTAACATGACCATCATGTTTAGCTTGTGGAAGTCCCCTTGTTAGCGGGTCCGCAACATTGTCATCAGTAGGTACTCTGCATATATTTACGTCTCCCCTATCAATGATCTCTCGAATGATATGAAAACGCCTAAGTATGTGTTTGGATTTCTGATGTGCTCTTGGTTCCTTTGCTTGAGCAATAGCACCATTATTGTCGCAATAAAGGTCTATTGGATTAGCAATACTAGGAACCACTTCAAGTTCAGTTATGAACTTTTTAATCCAAACAGCTTCCTTTGCAGCATCCGATGCAGCAATATACTCAGCTTCTGTTGTAGAATCAGCGTTGTACTTTGCTTGGAACTCTTCCAGCTTACAGCTCCACCATTTAACATAAACACAAAACCCGATTGCGATCGGCTATCATCTTTGTCGGTTTGGAAGCTTGCATCCGTGTAAGCATTTACAACGAGATCATCTTCCATTCCTCCATAGACTAAAAACGAGTCTTTAGTTCTTCTCAAGTACTTAAGAATCGCTTTTACAGCTATCCAGTGATTTTCGCCAGGGTCGGATTGGTATCTACTTGTCATGCTCAAAGCATAAGATACATCCGGCCTAGTACAAATCATGGCATACATGATGGACCAATTGCCGAAGCATATGGAACATCATTCATTTTCTCACGCTCATCATTTGTCTTAGGACATTGAGTCTTGCTTAGAGAAACTCCATGTAACACTGGCAAGGTGCCTCTCTTAGAATTTTCCATACGGAATCTTCTAATGACCTTGTCAATGTATGTACTTTGGCTTAAACCAAGTAGCCTTCTTGATCTATCTCTATAGATCTTAATGCCAAGTATATATGCGGCTTCACCCATATCTTCATTGCGAAGCACTTTCCTAACCAAGTCTTCACAGACTGAAGTGTAGGAATGTCGTTTCCAATGAGCAATATGTCATCCACATAAAAATAAGGAATAGCACTATGCTCCCACTAATCTTCTTGTATACACAAGGCTCATCTTCGTTCTTGATGAAACCAAACTCTTTGACCGATTCATCAAAACGGAGATTCCAACTCCTTGAAGCTTGCTTCAATCCATAGATGGATCTTTGCAATTTGCATACCTTAGAATCTTGTTCAAACCTTCTGGTTGTGTCATATACACATCCTCTTGGAGTTTTCCATTCAGGAAAGCGGTTTTGACGTCCATCTGCCATATTTCATAGTCATGATATGCGGCAATGGCAAGCAAAATTCTTATAGACTTGATCATTGCTACGGGTGAAAAGGTCTCATCATAGTCAATACCATGAACTTGCCTATACCCCTTCGCTACAAGCCTAGCTTTGTAAGTATGCACCTTCCCATCCATGTCAGTCTTCTTCTTGAAGACCCATTTGCATCCTATGGTTTTTACACCTTCGGGTGCATCAATCAAATTCCAAACTTGATTGTCTTGCATGGATTGCAATTCGGATTCCATGGCTCCAAGCCACTTGTCCGAATCAGGAGAAGACATCGCCTCTTGGTAGGTTGACGGTTCATCATTCTCAATGATTCTACCTCATTACTATCCGTTACGAGAAATCCATATCTCTCGGGCTCGGATCGTAACCTACTAGATCTGCGAGATGCTTGTGTATTTTGAACAGGTTCCACAATCCTTGTGGTTCTTGTTCTTGTTCCACCATTGGTTCAATGTTATTTCTGGGTCTCGAATTTCTTCAAGATTTATTTTACTCCCACTGATTTCTTTGGAGAGAAACTCTTTCTCTAGAAGACACCAGTTCGGGCAACAAACACTTTGTTGTCCTCTCGGTTGTAAAAGTAATATCCTTTAGTTTCCTTAGGATATCCCACGAAAATACATTTATCAGATTTGTGTGCTAGTTTGTCAGAGATGAGTCTCTTGACATAAACTCGCAACCCCAAATCCTCATGAAAGATAAACTAGGTTTCTTTCCACTCCACATCTCATATGGAGTCTTTGGAACCGATTTAGTTGGAACTTGATTTAGTGTGAAAGCAGCGGTTTCTAGGGCGTAACCCCAAAAGGACATTGGAAGATCAACTTGACTCATCATTGATCGAACCATGTCTAACAAAGTCGATTCCTCCTCTCGGACACACCATTCCATTGTGGTGTTACAGGTGGAGTCAATTGTGAAACTATTCCACAATTCTTTAGATGATCATCAAATTCTGACTTAAGTATTCTCCACCTCGATCTGATCGAAGTGCCTTAATGCTTTTGCCAAGTTGTTTTTCTACTTCATTTTGAAATATTCTAAATATCTCAAATGCTTCACTTTTATGTTTCATTAGGTAAACATACCCAAATCTACTATAATCATCAGTGAAGGTTATGAAGTATTGAAATCCTCCCCTAGCATTGCTACTTAATGGTCCGCATACATCGGAATGTATCAACCCCAATAAGTCGCTTGCCCTTTCACCCAACTTGGTAAAAGGTGTCTTAGTCATTTTTCAAGAAGACACGACTCACAAGTATCATATGACTCTAAGTCACATGAACCCAAAAGTCCGTCCCCATGGAGTTTTGAGATACGCTTCTCATTAATATGACCAAGACGGCAATGCCACATATAAGTATGATTTACATCATTAGGTTTAGATTTCTTATTTACATGATAGACATTATTTCATTCTTGACATCCAAGACATAAAGGCCATTAAATGACTTAGCAATACCATAAAGCACATCATTTAAATAAATAGAAAAATTTCTTATTCTCATAAGAAACTTAAAACCTTCATTATCCAAACAAGAAATTGAAATAATATTTCTGCTTAAATCCGGAACATAATAACAATTGTTCAAACAAGAATTAATCCGGAAGTAAAGTGACTTCATAAGTCCCTACGGCTAATGCAGCAACTCTTGCTCCATTTCCCACGCGTAGATCTACTTCACCTTCTTTAAGCAGTCTCCTATTCTTTAGTCCCTGCACATTTAGACAAATGTGAGAACCACATCCGGTATCAATACCCAGGAATCAGTGGTAGAAAGGAGAATATCTATCATATAGATACCTGAAGTCGACGCAGCCTTGCTGCTCTTCTTCTTCTTTTGCTCTTCCAAGAAAGCCTTGCAATTACGTTTCCAATGACCAATTTCTTGACAATGGAAACAGATTGCATCCTTTTGTGAATCAGGTTTTGCTCAGAAGCCTTGGCAACCTTTGCCTTGCTTATCTTGGGTTTGACAACTTTTGCCTTACCCTTTCCTTTGGCACTAGCCTTCTTCCCATCATGAACCAAGAGCACAGGAGAACCTTTCTCCACAATTTTCATCTCTGCAGTTTTGAGCATCCCATGCAACTCAGAGAGATTCTTATCCATTCCATGCATGTTATAATTCATCACAAATTGATTATAACTTTTAGGCAATGAATTAAGAATGAGATCCGTGGCTAGCTCCAATGGGATTGGATAGCCAAGTTTCTCAAGGTGCTCTACATAACCTTTCATTTTAAGAAAGTGAGGACTCACTTGTTGCCCTTCATTCATTTTGCTAGTAGTAAATGCAACAATGGTCTTGTACCTCTCTTGCCTAGCTTGCTCTTGAAACATGGTTCTCAACTCCACGCCTATCTCATAGGCTTCCAAATGTTCCAAACTTTGTTGGAGTTTTGAACACATAGCAGCAAGCATGAGACAACTTACATCTCTAGAATCATTACGATGTTTCTTGTAATTGTCTCTTTCTACCCTAGGGGCAGTAGGCGGTGGTTCAGCAGGGAGAGGCCCATCGAGAATGTACAACTTATCTTCTTGCCTAAGAACAATTCTTATGCTTCGGATCCAATCCATAAAGTTTGTACCATTCTCTTCGAGCTTATCCTTCTCAAGGATCGATCGCAACGACATTGATTGAGTGTTATTAGTCATAATCTACAAATATGCAAAATTTCCAAAATTTAATAAGTACCGATTTTCATTAAAGAGATAAATAATGTATTTTAAACAAAATACTCCCACTAAATTATATAACCTTCTTATACATCCAATGTATAATATAATTTAATTGGGTTAAGATCCAACTTTAATTTAATTTCAAGTCCGCTAAGGCGGATTACACAAAATCAAATTAATTAGGTAGACAACTCTTGTCAATCATATCTCATATGACTCTTAATTCCTTTTATGAGATTCTTTTAGAAATCCAATTTCAAAAGCATGTTAAACCTCATCTTTGCCTAGGCCCAAAACTGTTTTGACGCCCAATTAAGTCTAACCATTTTAAACGCATAGTTAATGTGTCCCGCTAGGGCGTGCCCACATTATCTATCTTGCTCAAACATAAATAAATTTAATGCACCTCGCTAGGGCGAATCTACATTAAAATCACTCATGTACTAACAAGTGTTTTAATCATGGCATGGCAATAAAAGACTTAAAACTTTCTTTGAAGGTTCATCACATATAGCATATAACACATTTATGAGCACATAATATAAACATGTTACACATCAAGTTTAGCCACTAAATTAATCCCATTAATTTAAGCATAATATTTATGTGTCATTAGTTTCTCTATAATTATGAGGATGAGACTATTTCAACTTTGGTTATTATCTCCAAATCAAGACAACAAGAAGTGCGGTCGAACTAAGCCATTGGCAACCACAATCCCGCACTAATTCAAGAAACCAAGAAAGTAGTCCATGTGGCCGAAACTAAGCAATAGATGGTCTCGATGAACGTAGGCCAATTGCATTCACAATTCCACATGGATCTCCAATCATTGAATCAAGAACTTTGTTTCTCAATTTTAGCAATTATGAACTCTTCATAATTCTAACTTCGTTTTGTCTTTGAAACTTTGATTGCGATCAATTTTGGGAAACACAATCTCGATGAACGCAGATTAGCCATCCAAAACTTGAACCAATCTAGGAATCACAAGACTAAAACAAATAGGAAAATCAAACCCCAAAATCCACACACAAACCAACTACCCAAGACCCATTCCAGATCAGCAAGTCTGAAGTGGTCTTGTTACTGGTTTTGTCGGATTTATCGAAAAATTCCAGAATCAGATTTTGAACAAAATCAGAACATTCTGGCCTAGCGAGCGCGCGCCTGGTCCAGCACGGGCGGGCGCCTGAAGCGAGCGCGCGCCTGGTCCAGCGCGGGCGGGCGCCTGAATGGTCAGAATGGTATGGAATTTTCAAGTTCGAAAATTTTGTCTCAAATTATTTTTTCCCCGATTATTAAAACTTTGATCCAATCAAAAATCAATAATCGAAATAATTCAGAATCCACCATAATTTTTATTGCGATTGAATCGTGCGATTAAGGTTCGAAAAACAATAAACCACATAAAATCACAAAACACATAAACATCATATAATCCAATATTCATATCATGCTTGGCACATAAACAATTTATATACACACAACATGATCCAAGTATTGAATTAATCAACATGAACGGGGCTCTGATACCACTGTTGGTTTCCTAGTAACATGCGCAGCGGAATTTAGCAATTAAAATTTTAAGAAACCCAAAGCCATGGATCCGTTCATATGATTAAATCAAATACAACAAGATGAATAGAGGAATAACTAACCCTTGATGGCTATGAATTTTCTCTTGATCTTTGGTGGAGAAACCTTGAAGCTTTATCGCGAACAAATCACGAACTTTGCAAGATGATAAAATTCACCCTCTAGCGGTATCCACACTTCGAACGAATATCAAAGGAGCTTCTTTGATCTTGGTTGCTAGACCAATATTATGAAACACACTTTCACAATATAATAAAGAACTATATTGAATTTATTTGTGAATTATTTTGTTCCTCAATCAAGGATATCTTAGAACAAAATAATATCTCTCTCAAACTATTTGAGACTCACAAAATCACTTGTAAATATGGTCTGGCCGAATTGGGGTTTTTATACACAATTAAGACCTATTCCAAATAGGAATCTTGTGCTAAAAACCTTCCTAAATCGAATTAGGACTTTTCCTGTCGGCAGCATCAGGCGCCCGCCTGTAAAGGGCCAGGCGCCCGCCTGAATGACCAGAAGGTCCCTGTCTTTCTGGAATTACTTCAGGCGCCCGCCTGGTCTGAACCAAGCGCCCGCTCGGTAGACCAAACAGCCCAGAATGTTTCCAAAATTCCTCCAAGGTCCTTGACTCTAAATTCCAATATAGTCCTTTTATTTAAGATTCGTTCTATTGTGTGTGACCCTCTAGGATTATACTAAGTTGGCAATGGGCTCAAACATGATTCCATAAGATATGATTAGGTTCTAGCAAACCGTCATACCTACCCAAATAGTATAACTAGATACAAGTTCGCATTCCTTTAGAATATGTCACAATCCCTTTGTCCACGATGTCATTGAACACAAGTCATGGTCAAACAGTCAACTTGTTTTTGTTCAATACTTTCTCGATTCCGAATATGTTGATAATCCAAATGACATTGATCCAATCAATTCATTTGAGTCCGGCCGAACATTTCATCAACATCATTCCTACGAGAGGCCCAAGCTTGACATCTCTCCGTGGAGGGACAAATCCATTTAGCTTATTATTCTTCCCAACGGGAATCCGATTATGCCAATCATACCCTTTATAACTACCGTGTTAAGGTAGCGTTTGAATATGTCAAACACAATGTTCATCAAGTGGAAGACTATAATAACTTCATGTCTAAGGATTCAAATGACATAACTAATATGAGATATATGTTCGACATAGACCATGACATAAATCTCATACAGCGGGTCATGTCCAGTACCTTGTTCCAAACAAGTACCCATAAATCTAACATGATCATCTCATGATCATTTAGCCTTTATACTAGTGCTTAATAAGTACTAGGGACGGGATTATTATAAGTAAGCATGAACAACAATAATAATCAAAACATCTCTTTATTGATATGAAATAAATGATAACAATTACAACGTTTATTAAACGTGCCTAGGGCACCACTACCAACAGATTTTACTTTGTTTTAAACGTTTTCCGTTAGTTTCTGTTACTTCTGTTAAGTTCCTGACTAACTTTATCAGTTCTGGGGGCCAAACAGAATAACAGTTCTAACTTTTCAATCCATTCTGTCAAAAAAATCATTTCAGAGTCGGGCGCCTCCGCCCTTTAGGGTTAGAGGCGTGCACCTCCCACCCTCAAGGTAGGAGGCGAGCGCTTCTGGGCGCTAGTTACAGATTTTTTTCCAAGAATCTCTCTTTTGCTCATCAATGTCAATTTTGCTCGGGAAAAAATCTCCTCCATGTCTCCGTTTGGCACCCAAACCACCCCGTTTTCACCTATAAATACCTCCCTCTTCCACCATTACAAAGCACGAAGTATTTTACTCACCAAAACTCTACAAAAAAAAATACTCTCAAGGCATTTTGAGGCACACAACAAAGTTCTTGAAGTCTTTAGGTACTTTTATCATCCCCTCTCTCTCTACATCATATTCTTTTCTTTATTTTTCTTAAACGTGCAATCAAACCCAACTCTTGGGACATGACATCAAAAGCCACTTTGTCATATTGAAGTTGGCCAAGAGTTATCTCCCTATATTTCAACCCATTTTACCCCCAAAATCATCTTTTCAAAGCATTGGAGGAACACTTTTATTAATGTAGAACACTTATTTGCGAGACCGGCATTAGCCGGGCGGGATGGATATTGAAGTACTTCCCATCTCATAACCTAACCTCCGAACCTCTCAAACGAATCTCTGGTTTTGTAATCAAATTAGGCTAAGACTAGGTTTTTATTATGTTCCCCTAAAAACATAGGTGGAGACTCTAAACTCTAAAACCAAAATAGACATCCCAGGAAGATCACCGCTCTAGCCATGTGGTGGACCTCTCCCGAGGTATATACAGTGGCAACTCTGCTGGGGAAGTTTGAGGGTTAAACTTGCGTTAAATTTGCGTTCTGCATTCTCTTGCGAGCATTCTAGTTCTTGATGCTGGGAAGCGTACGCCTCAGGCCTTCTGGGCCTAAGGCGCGCGCCTCACACATCAGAGACCATAAGCCCCCGCCCTTCATGTGTTCTTCCTATTTGTTTTCTGTGATAACCATTTCTGCAGGGGTAGGTTCAAATGTTTAGGACTAGGGCAATCCCCTGAGTCCACTGTCTCATAATTGTTGCCCAGAAGCGGGCGCCTCCTTCCTCTTAAGCCCAACACGCGTGCCTCCCATACTATAGGCTAAAGGCGCACGCTTTTGGGCAGTTTTCCAGAACAAGAGCATATTCCAGAATTGGACAGAATGATAGGGTGTGAGCACTATTTCCTGCATCAGACTATTTGGACCCCCTATCTGTTTCTTATGTGTTTTCTCTTTATTAAAAAAATTTTTCTCACTTGGTTTGACCTCATACTACGTGCACCAAAACTCCTATGAATTGCTCACTATCGAGTCACGCAAAGTCTATAACATCGAACCCGTCGAGGCCCATCCTAGAGAGTTTCGAGCTCCACTCGACCTTGACTGTCTCATAGCAGTAAACCTCAGCCCGTGACGTAGTTCATGACTACATGCGGTGTTAGTACCCAACCTGAAAATGAGTTATTAGGCATTCTAGAACTCACAGGGACCTCCCAGGTATTTACGAACTGCGCAGGACTTATCCAGGATTTCCCAAAAAGCCCAGATAAGAAGACGTTGACGACCTAATCAGATGAGGCTGCAAAGATAGACGTTATCTAATCCTTCTCCAGAGTCCAGATTGATCAGAGCCTTGGGAATTGTGTTAATCCCCGGGATCGGCCGGGCGTCCACATGTCCCGGCCGGGCGGCCACTTTTTCCAGGTGAGATTTTCTTATAAATAGTCGACCTCAGTTCATAATTTCGAGACACAATTCTCTCCCCCGAGTTCTACAGCCTAAACTGACGGTATAATTCTCTCTCTCTAATCCTTTCTAGCAATCCCGAAGGTCCGGCGAATCCGCGCAAGAGATTCGGCTTCGTTCTTGTCAAGATTGGTGAGAATTTGTCATGTTTTCTTAGTTTAGATCTGATTATACTAGTTTCATTATGTTTGTACGCCTATATTCATATGATTCATAATGTGTTCTTCATGTTCTTTCTAGAATTCATAATATGCTCTATGAATAGGGTAGAGATCTTCATGTCTATGTGTTCATTCATACATGTTCATGATATTCTTATTATTATGCTAGATCTACGGCTTATCCCATGCATAACATGCTAGATCTAATGTTTTAATCCCTACTTATAATGCATAGACGATGATGATCCACGAGATGTAGGAACTACTTCTAAACCCTAAACTTTAGGTAATTACTCCATGATCAGTAATTCTCTAATGATGAATATGAGGACTACACGTTGATCTTATCAATGGTATAATCATTATTCTAGGATGTGATCATTTTGCATGATTCTTTCTCCTCCCCCTTCATTATGCATGATCGCGCTTCTTTTCCCTATTCTGATTATGTGCGAACTACGCTGACCTGAGCTTCTCAAATGAGAGTAACGTAGGCAATCTTCGGATCCGGTCTCAATCACTAACACACTACTAACACATTCATCATGATAGAAAGTCCGATCTATCGGGCGATATGAGTGATAACTTGATATTCTTTTTTTGTCATAACTTGACCCCCGAACCCTCTTTGTTAGCTGTTTCTCAATGTTTTAGCTCAATAAAAACAACGTGGCGACTCTTAATAAGGTTAAATGCCAACTTGAATATCCTAATCCCATAGAAAAGATAAATAAAAAGAAAGACTTGCGTCGCCCGCATGACAGAAAGGGGTATTCACAGTGGCGACTCTGCTAGGGATTAGCTTTGAACATCTTCAATCATAGAGGGTCAAACTTTTGTCAATATCATGATTGTACTTACTTGTTCTTTTTCCATGTACTTTATCACTTGCACATATCTACTTCCCTTGTACTTTAGTGCGTTAACATCTTAACTGCCTTTCTAACTGTTTTGCATTACATACATGTAAAAACAAAAAACTCTCTATTTTCTCCCTAAAAAATAACTAGTTTTTGTCTGCACACTACCACTAGGTCCGTGTCACACTGCACACCCTACTGGATACTCCATTGAGTGCATAGATTTTGGTGATCCTGTCGCCTCTATCTTCGTGGCACCCAGGCTATCTAACTCACTGTTTTCACTTGTGAAACAGTCGAGGTTAATCCCTTGTTCATTTCGGAACCATGCACTCACAGAGTCTAGGACACTCCAAAGTTGACCGGTTGGTTTGACTAGCTTTTCTTTATAGACAATTAACGTGTCGTTCATGCCGTCATCCGTTAAGTCTTTAATGAGTCGAGATCCTTCTAGAGAAAAAAGCACAAAAAATGAAATTCCCTACAAGGGTGTGCATATAGTAAGCCGAGTGATACTTTGTACAAGGATCTCAACTCATTAAATACTTAACGGAAGTAACATAAACGTTACGTTAAATGCCTTTAAACAAGGGTTAGTTGCTAGGATCCGTTAGGTCGGTGGAAGTCGCTTGACCTATAGGACCCTCGCCCAAATTGTCCGTTTGGGAAGTGCAATACAGGTGAAAAATGAGGAGTCTGTAGACGTAGTGATGACCTCCACTGATCCAGGTTTTGTAGATAGTAACCCAAAAAGGGGTACCCCTTCCAAACATTAGGACTAATAATACGTCGTTTTTTGTAAATAACGAAATGCATTGCATGAGCCTTATCCCGTCCTAAACCTCTCGTCCGCTACCTCTACAGAGAAGCAAGTTTAGGTCCGTTCCGGTGGTCATCTTCAACGGTCAAGCCTCCGCAAGCTCAGTCTTCAGTCTCTGCATCAACAATGTCTCCATCATCAGAGCCTACTACTCCTAGTTTCTCCACTCCGCCAGTCTCCTCTTCAGCCGATCCAGAGATCGCCGCCAGTATCAATCCCTCGAACACTCCACCACCTCTCCACGCTTTCTTCACCAACCTCATGCTACAGATATCTAAGCTTGAGGATCGAAGCAAGTCTCTAAAAAGGGTCAACCAAGAGCTCAAAGATCATCTTTATACTAAGATGAAGAAGAAGGGTTTAGCCACTAGTTTTCATGATGGAGAAGCTATTTTGATCGAAGACGAAACGGTACCTGTCACCTATCCCGCCAATGATGATGCTATTCCTCTCAAGGTTCCCAACAACCAAATTCCTCCTCCTGACTTCAGTACTAAAGCAACCTCCAGCAAGGGTCCATATAAGCCGTCACCAGAATTGATGGGTAGTTACTTGTCCTCTACCAAGTTGCCACCGCCTTCACTACCGTTGAGCATCGGTGCCACCATACCTACAATCTCCACTGCTCCTCTCGCTACTCAAGCCTATGGTAGCACAGATTTCTCCAATCACCCTCTAGTGGTTGCCATGCAAGAACAGATCCACAAGCTATCCGATACGGTCTCTAAGCAATCCGCTCCGATAGTCAAGACCATCAACCCAAGTAATGTGGGGTGCTCTACCTAGAGACTTCAAGATGCCGAAGGTCTCTACATTCCACGGTATTACTTGTCCCAAGACTAATCTTTACAGTTATGTGCTAGCCATGAGAGCCCGTGACAGCACCAACGAGCAAATGGCCCGAGTCTTCCACACCACTTTGGATGGAATCGCCCTCCGTTGGTTCTTAAGTTCGAAACCGTCCGAACGAGAGACGTGGGAACAAACCACCAAAACTTTCTGCGAGAAGTATCAGTCGAACCTAGATTATCACGTCAACCGTACTGATTTAGAGAACACGATGCAGAGGCCGGCGAGCCTATCTACGACTTCTACAAGAGGTGGAACCACAAGCTAGCAGAGGTACAATACCCTCCTAAGGCAAAGGAACAAAAGCAAATCTTCTTCAAATGCTTGTTGCCCAAGTTTAGGGTGGCAATTGGTAATGGGTACTTCCCGATCTGCGGGAAATGGTCGATGCTGGGGTCAAACACGAAGCCGGCATTACTGGTGTTGTTAAAGAAGCTGCCAAAACAAGAAGCTCTTCCTTTCGCTACAAAGCTCCGACAAGTACCGCCCTTAGATCTAAAGAGGTCGCCGGTCAAGTGAGCATGGTCCAAGACAACTCCGCCTTTGATGTCCAAGCAGCTACAAGCGGCTTTCCGCAAAGAGAATATCATTTCGATGACTTTGGCATGCCTACTAGCAAAGTCTTTGAGGTGTTGATAAAGAAGGGATTGATCAAGCCACCTGAGAATTTTGAACCCATCAATAAAAAGGTTAATCTCGATGCAACCAAGTTCTGCAAGTATACCCGCTCCCTAACAATGGTGGCGTCAACATGGTCGAGCTCATCGGAGGTGACATTGGTATTCTAGAAATGGTTGATGCCTTCACCGAACTAGGGCTAGACATGAACGCTCTATTCGGAGGACTAGTCAAGATTGGGGTGATAACTCCCTCGGAGCACGGATTCAAATGGCCCAAGCATGGTTGTGACATGTCCAAGTTTTGATACTATCATAGAGTGTCTGGACACACCAACAACGAGTGCTTTACCATCAAACATATCGTACAGAAACTCATCAAGGACAATGTCATTGCCGACCCAAGGAAGATCACCGCCATGGGTGTCAATATGTTGGAAACCGATCAAATCACTATGCTAGAGCTCGAAGACTGAATCGATCAATTAAAGATCTCCATGAAGAAGTTTCTCCATGACCTTGTGAACAAAGGACTCCTTAGACAACTCATAGGTTATTCGACACACATGGGAAGCAATGTATGGAAATACTGCCACTACCATCAAGCCACGGGACATAGAACAAGAGAGTGCTTCGCCCTGAAGAAAGACATCTTGAAGCTCATTCATGACGGTTCTCTCAAAGACCCTAGGCTCTCTTTAAATGAAAATAGTATAGCAACAAACATTGGTGATCTAGCCGAACCTATTATGGCAGACTCTAAGTTTTATAGTGATGATGAAATAGGCTGTACTTCAAAGTTTATTAATGATAGTAATTCTTCTTGTTATAGATAGTAATTCTTCTTGTTATATGCTGTCATTAGATGAATTATCTTTAGAAGCCTCTCTTCTAGGAGATTGTGGCTCCGGTCCACTTAAATCTCCACCACTGTCTATAGCCGAAATCTTCGCAGAGTCCGTAAAAATACCGCAATCTCCATACGACATATGAGCAGAAATTAACCTACTCACAAGGTCTGGACAGATCTATCAGTCAGACCCCAAGGGTACAAAGAAGGTCTTCAATAAAGAGTCAGATCCATCATACCCCGAGAAAGAGGATCCCAACCTCACGCAGCTTAAACAAACCCAAGCTCACACCTCATCTCTAGCTCATCGTCAAATGCTCGAGAAGAACTTGGCCGCTACTATGGTCCCATCGGACACCACTCCCGAGAATGTCACACAAATGATCGGCAACATTCACTTGGGAATATCATCACCTTTTCAGAGTTCGATGAACCTCCATTTGGAATTGATCATAATGAACCTCTGCACATCACAGTCAAAATCAGTGGGAAGAAAATCCCTCGAGCCTTTGTGGACAACGGATCCGCCATCAATGTACTACCATCACGAATGGTGGATGTGGTGGGTATAGACCCAACCACTATAAGGCCCTCCAAACAGACAATCAAAGCTTATGACTCCACATGCAGATCATTGTTGGGAATTGTTATGCTACCCACATCCGTGGGGACACAAACTGTAACGCCCGTAGAATTTGCATGCATTCGATAGAAGTAACATTAATGTTCGTGCATTTTAATATAATAAAGATGCACTATTTATCCATATTTACTTGCTAGCTTTGTAGTATGAACTTGAACATAATTGTGTGTTCTTGTGTTTATTTTCATTTTTAACATTTAAAGAGAAAATGCTACACACAAAAATATATAGATGATTTAAGAGTGTAATTTTCGGTTAGCTTTGACACCTTGTACAAAAACAGCTATAACTCTTTATAGAAAATTTGAAATCCAGATCTGAAAAATGCTGAATAAACTAGACATCTAGAGCTTTAAAGAGAATATTTATTTGCTCAATTTAGCTTTGTAAATTGCCTTCTATGATCTGTATTAGTTGACCTTAATTCAGCCAATTGCATTAATTGAATTAATTTGACAGGTTGGTTGGCCTTCGATGCTATGCCACCTCACTTAGTTATTTTGGTCACTTATACGAGCTATGGCTGAATGGGCTGGGGAAAATATGTTTCCTTACTAATAAAGTCTAGTATATAATACTCCTTTCCTACTCAGTTTACAAGGTAAAAAAAATAAAATAAAATAATAAAGCCTATGGTATTGACTTTGTTGACTTAAGTAAATGGGTGAAACACGTGTAACCGACCGACAAGGAGAATTCCATATCTGCCTTTACACTAATACCACCAACTCATTAGAACAATAACATAACAACAGTTACACATAGACTAGGTGCTGAACGGGCGAAGCTGGGATTCATTCGTGGAGAAATTTCCATCAATTATTTTCGGTGATGATTTCAACTTACGATTATCAAGCTCGATTAGGAGATCATTTATACCCGAATAAAAGCGAGTTTAATCGATGGCACTTTTAAGTAGGTAAGTTACTACTCCCCTTTAAATTATAATATTGCTCATGCATATTATATGTGATACTTTTCTTGATAATTGTTGTTTTGTGGGAGTATTGGAGCTATTTGTTATTTGGGCTATTTTGTGAGTATTCTCACTGTTGGAATCATTTCTTGGGTTTATATATGTAATACCCGGTTTAGAGGGAGTAACTTTATTTATTTTAAAAATACTCCCTTATTTTTGTTTTGGTCTCAATTAAATAAGATTGGTGTTGGTTTCCCTTAGGCCCAACTAATTAAACCCAATAAAGAAATTAGGGAAAACCTTTTCTAATTAGGAAAACCCTAAAGTATAAATACTCTCCAAAATTCCCAACTCTCTCATCATTATCACAAAGGAAGGAAAAAAAAAGGAAAAGAACGGGAGAGAGAGGCGGACAGAAGCCGCAAGGAAAAGAGAGAGGTCGGGAAGGAGAAGAAGAAGAAGAAGAAGAAGAGAAGAAGGGAAGGGAGTTCCATCAAGGTAAAACCCCACTCCCTAAGTTGAATCCTTTGTGTTTTATTAATCTAGTAATTGGGGAGTATAAACTAGAACCCAAACCCTAAAAACTATATTGATGAACTAGGATTGATTGAATGGAAGTAAAGAGGAAGAATGATGGAAATATTGTATGTATGTGTGTGCGTGTGCGTGCTGCAATAAGTGTGTGTGCAGCCGCATGTGTGTGTATCAGTGTGTGCATAAGTGTGTGTTTGTGTGTGTGAGCCGGAAGGCAGTAGGTGTGTGTGTGTTTTGTGTGTACTGTGAAGGTGTATTCAGTGTGTGTTTGTGTGTGTAAAAGTGTGTTCCAGTATGTGTGTTGAAGCATGCCGTGAATAGTGAATTGACGTGATGTGAATAGTAATATACGAGGCTGTGAACAGTGTTCGTGAACAGTGTCCGTGAATAGTGTTCTGTGAATAGTGAATTAAGCTGTGAATAGTGGATTTACAAGATGTGAATAGTGTTTTAATGGGATTAAAATAATCCTAAGACATGTTAATTGAGAATAGAAACTATGAAACCCTAGGGGTAATTTGGTAAACCTAAAAAGGGTACTTTGGGAATAAATACTGGGGATAGTACAAACCCTAGAATGGATAGTAACCTAAAGGAGTTAAGAATGACTCGTAAGGTTAACAAAGTAAATTAAAGTATAATGGGGCGGAGAATTTAAGTAATTCATGTTCCTAAGAAAGTCTTATTGCGTGTTTGTAGATTGTGCACGTGACCTTGCAAAGGAAAATAACGCGAGCTAAGGCAAGGGATTACGATCCTAGCTTTTGAATGTCTCTATCCTTTGATGTAGGATTCTTTGAATTTCTTTCATGAGTAGTTACCATGTGGCGGTAACATTTTGAATTCTTAAAAGTTGTGAACGCCTTTTGAATGTTCCTACCCCTTGACACGTTTTAAATCAATGGGTACCAAAAATATCTTTGAAATATTATGGTGTTCTCGTACCTTGGACACTAAGTTGAAACTTTGCTATATCTTAATTTGGTATAGACGTGTTGAAACTTTGCTATATCTTAATTTGGTATAGGCGTGTTGAAACTTTGCTATATCTTAATTTGGTATAGACGTTCGCTTAGTCTGATATGAAAAGCACTAAGTAGGTTAATCTAGTTGAAATGAAAAAGAACTAGACTTTTATACTGCTTATTGAAGTAGTTGATTATCATGATAAATCTTACTTAAATGCCCTGATCAGGTATTGCACCTGAAATGGTGATGTTACCTTGGAATTGACGGACTTGAAAGTAAATGCCACATTTCGTATTGAAAAGTTTAATTGTTAACTGTCTTGAACTTAACGGTTAACTTGATATTTTATGAAAGCTTATCTTTGAAAATATTTTTGTTGTTTCGTTCTTCCGGTCATCTCTCCTTAGAACCCAGAGAGATCCCGTATGAACTTATTGAGCATTGTTCGCTCACCCCTTCCATAATTACTGTTCTTCAGGTAATAAGTAGGTGGAGGATTTCAAAGGACGAGAAGAACGTTGTTAAGGTGAATTTGAAGATCTTTGATGATGAGAGGTTTTATGGATGGCGGTTACTAGCCGTTAAGAATATGAAAGAGAATCTAGTACCGTTTATTTTTGAATGTTAGTTTATGAACTAGCCGTTGATATTTGGATTATGGTTTAAGACCGTTGTTTTCCCGAGTTTGGGGACGGGTGTTATTTCTTTAAAAGATATTATTTTACTCTGAAAATTTGAGATGTTACAGTTGGTAATCAGAGTCCCGGTTTAGGTTTACATGGGAGACTATAGAAAGAAGTTAAGACTATGAGGAGAAATAGTACTTAACGTAGATTGGGCTTTAGAACTCTGATAAGGAAGATAGTACTTTTGAGGAAACTTTCTAAATTAGGAAACTTTCTAAGTTACGGAACTTTCCAAATAAGGAAACTTACTATTTTGGGAAAGAACCTAAAGTGAGATTTGTCGAGGAGTATAAGTATATAGTGGGGAATAATCTTGAATGATTGTGAATGAGTGTTGTCTCTTCATTAAGAATGAACACATTATGAGGTTTATGTGATTCTAATAGTGGTTTGTTTTCGTTGTAAATCATGGACGGACCTAGCAAATCAAAGATGTTTTTGGAGACATGTAGCTCTAAGAAGAAAGTTGACCCAACGCTAAGTTTTGGGGATCAAAGGACTAAAGGAAGGAAAGGAAAAAAAAAAGTTACGCAAGAAAGCGGAAGTTGAAAGACAGAGATTGGGCTTCACGTATGATAAATTGGTGCAAGACTGGATAGAATTGAAAAACGCCAAGCACTAAGAAGAATTGGAAGAGACAAAGACAAAGTTGCAAAGGTATAAAGAAGATCTTAGTGACACTGAGAGATACCTTGAGCAGACTAGAGGACAAGTCTGTATATGGTTTGACGAAGTAGAACGTTTAAAGGCAACTATAGTCATAAAGCAAGAACCAATGGCTCCTATAGGCAACGAGGCGCCAAATGAAGAAGAATTGGTAGCTGAAGTTGAAATCGAGGAAGTAGATGTTATCATAGAGGGAATGAAGCTACCCCAATCATAATTGATGATGATGAGCCACAAGAAGAACCAACCAAAAGGTTTAGAGGAAGACTAAGGGATCCAAGAACAAAGTGAGAAGGCTCCAAAATTGTTATGTGGGAGACCTAGAAGAAGGCCTAGGGAAGTTGGAAGGTGGACAACGAATACTTTTAAATTTTCATTGCTAGTGGAAGTAACTAGTAGTAGTTTGAAAACTCATTTAAGTATCTTTTCTTTACTTTGAATTTTGTTTTAATTGTGAACCTATTCCACTTATTAATAAAAGTGATTTTCTCTTATATGATTCCTAAAAGTTTTGTGATTTTATTTATGTTCTGTAGTGTTAAAAGTGTGCGTTAACCAAGAACAAGAAAGTATAGTCTGTTGAAACGACTAATGAATGAAGGTATGGTCTAGTGAAATGGCCAAATGAAATGATAAGGGTCTATTGAAACGACCTATGAAGTAAATGTGGTCTAATGAAATGACTAACGAAAAGTGAAAACGGTCTAGTGAAATGACTGTGATATGTGATTAAGTCAAGTGAAACGATTTACCAAGGAAGTAATGGTCTATTGAAATGACCGAAGTGAATAGTTATGGTTTAATGAAACCCCAAAGAGTCCAGTAAAGCCGACTAATGAAACTAAGTGATGGTCTATTGAAAGACCTATGGGAAACGTTAAGGTCTAAAGAGGCGACCAAGGAGTATAGTAAGTTGACTAATGAAAGTAGTATTGGTTCATTGAAATGACCAAAGGTCTAGTGTGTGACTTTATTTGAATGATTAGTCTACTGAGACGACTTATATATGTAAATAATGAGTATTGTTAGCAGGTGAACTAACCTAGAGCAAGAAAGTATGGTTCGAGTGAAAAGACCATAAATATTAATTGGTTTAGTGGGACAGCCAAGTGTGAACCATAGTGGTCAAGTGAAACGACTAACGAAAGTGAAAATGGTCTATTGGAATGATCGGTGAAAATAGTAAGGGTCTAGTGGATCGACCTGCGATTAGTAATTAAGTCTAGGGAAACGACAACTAAAGTAAGAATGGCCAAATAAACCGATCAAGGAAGAGATATGGTCTATGGAGGTGACCAATGAGATAGAAGTGGTCTAATGAATCGACCAATAAGACTAGTGAAATTGACTAATGGAAAGGAAGTCAGTCTATTGAAACGACCAGTGTCTAGTACACGACCTATGATTTGAATGATAATCTGTAGGGATGATCTACACGTATAACATGAAAGATGATAAGCATTGATGGTATGAGAGTGCGTGAAAAAAAAATGTCTCATGTTCATGATAGCACAGAAAGTATCATATTATTCGGCGAGTATCCATAATGCCAAAATGGCTTAGTTCTTGATGTTAACTCAAGGAAATAACTATGTCTAAAGGGAGTTCTGGAGGATGGAACCAAGACAAAAAAATAAATAAATTTGGAAGTCGATTTGATCGAATTGGAGGTTGGTGAATTCGATGTAATCTTGGGAATGGACTGGTTAGCTGCATACCATGCCATGTGGACTATTTTAAGAAGGAAGTTTACTTCAGATTATCGTCTGGAAAAGAGTTTAGGTTCCAAGGCACGGAGCCTAGGACTATATTAGACTTTATTTTGGTGATGAAAGCTTGCAAATTGTCAAGAAAGGGCTGTGATGGATTTTTGGCCTACATTGGCGAGAATGACCAAAAAGGAAGTTAGCATTGAATCTTTGGCTTTAGTTAGAAATTTTGAGGATGTATTTCCAGAAGATTTGCCTGGTATACCACCGGAGAGAGGGGTGGATTTCTTCTATGGATTTAGGACCAGAAACCGCACCAATATCAAAGGCGCCGTGCAGGATGGCTCCGACATAATTGAAAGAATTAAAGGAACAACTACAAGAATTGTTGGACAAAGGTTTGATAAGTCCGAGTGTATCACCATGGGGTGCACCGGTGTTGTTCGTGAATAAGAAGTATGGGTCAATGAGATTGTGTATTGATTATAGAGAACTGAATCATGTGACGGTGAGCAATCAGTACCCGTTACCAAGGATAGACGAATTGTTTGACCAACTTCGAGGAGAATGCTACTTTCGAAAATAGATTTGAGGTCTGGTTATCATCAGTTAAGTGTGAGAAAGGAAAATATTGCGAAGACGGCCTTTAGGACAAGGTATGCTCACTATGAGTTTTTGGTAATGCCATTCGAATTGACTAATGCGTCTGCTGCATTTATGGAACTGGTGAATAGGATATTTCAAGAATTCCTGGACAAGTGTGTCATAGTGTTCATTGATGACATCTTAGTATATTCAAAGACTAAGGAAGAACATGAAGAGCATTTGAGGTTAGTGCTGCAAATTTTAAGAGAACAACAATTATATGCCAAGTTCAAAAAGTGTAAATTTTGGTTGGAGAAAGTAGCATTATTAGGACATGTGGTATCAAAGGATGGAGTAGCAGTGGACTCAACAAAAAAATAGAAGCTATCATAAATTGGGAAGAAACCGCTACTGTTAGTGAAATAAGGAGTTTCTTGGGATTGGCTGGTTATTATAGGAGATTCGTTGAAGGTTTCTCTAAGTTATCTGCACCGTTAACAAGGCTAACCCAAAATGGGGTAAGATTCTCTTGGTCAGACAAGTGCGAAAAGAATTTCCAAGTGTTAAAGAGACGATTGGTGTCTGCACCAGTTCTTACATTACCTTCTGAATCAAACGGATTTATGGTATATAGTGATGCGTCGATTTAAGGATTAGGCTGCGTGTTAATGGAGAATGACAAGGTTATAACCTGCGCATCGAGGCAATTGAAACTCCATGAAAAGAACTACCCGACTCATGATTTGGAATTAGCTGCGGTAGTTTTTGCATTGAAGATTTGGAGACATTACTTATATGGGACTACGTGCCAGATTTACATGGATCATAAGAGTCTTAAGTATATCTTCACTCAAAAGGAGCTTAATATTATGCAAAGGAGATGGCTCGAATTATTAAAGGATTATGATTGTGAAATCTTATACCATCCTGGGAAGGCTAATAAGGTGGCAGACGCACTAAGTAGGAAGAATCATGGGACCTTAGTAACGTTAAAACCTAAGGAGGTAAGCGCATGGAACCGTATCGAAGTGTTAGGTATGAAAGTAAGAGTTCAAGGGTATATGGAACATTTGAGTATACAGCCTGCACTGTTGGACAGGATCAAAATGGCACAAGCAACTGATGAGGAAGTGAGCAAGATACGTGCGAATATAGTAGAAGGTAAAGGGAAAGATTTTCGTGTAGGAGAAGATGGGATTGTGAGGTAACAATCAAGGATTTGGGTGCCAAGCAACGAGGACATCAAAAGAGAGATCCTGAATGAAGCTCACTGTTCGAGGTTTTCTGTACATCCGGGAAGTACAAAGATGTATAGGGATTTGAGGGAATCATATTGATGGAACCACATGAAGGGGGATGTGGCGGATTTTGTATCAAGATGCTTAGTGTGTCAGCAAGTGAAAAGTGAGCATTAAAGGCCTGCTGGGCTACTACAGTCATTATCTATTCCCGAATGGAAGTGGGAACACATAGAAATAGACCTAGTGGTTGGATTACCAAAGACGTTGAAGGGATATAATGCAATTTGGGTCATTGTGGATAGACTCACGAAATCGGCCCATTTTCTGGCAATCAAGGTGACGGATTCCCTAGAAAAGATGGCTAAGTTATACATCGATGAGATTATAATGTTGTATGGAATACCGGTTTCAATAGTGTCAGATCGAGATGCAAGATTCACGTCGAAATTTTGGAAAAATCTGCAACAAGCGTTGGGGATGGAGTTGACAATGAGTACAACTTTTCACCCGCAGACCGATGGGCAATCAGAGAGAACTATCCAGACATTGGAGGATATGTTAAGAGCTACATCGTTTGATTGGCAAGGTACTTGGGATAAACATTTGCCATTGGTGGAGTTCGCGTATAACAATAGTTTTATACTAGTATCAGAATGGCACCGTACGAAGCATTATATGGACGGAAGTGTAGATCACCGATTTGTTGGGACGAAGTAGGTGAAAGGAAGTTGACGGGATCGGAAATTGTCCAAGTGACGGCGGATAAAGTACAGCAGATACGGAATTGGCTTTTAACCGCTCAGAGTAGACAGAAATCCTATGCCAATCGTAGGAGGCGTGATGTAGAATTTCAGATAGGGGATCGAGTATTTTTGAAAATCTCGCTAACTAAAGGAGTTATGAGGTTTGGTATTCGTGGGAAGTTAAGCCCGAGGTACGTGGGACCATTCGAGATTTTGGAAAGAGTTGGGGTTGTGGCTTATAGATTAGCCTTACCACATGTGCTCGCGGGAATACATAATGTGTTCCATGTATCGATGTTAAAGAAGTACATTCCCGACCCAAGTCATGTGATCGAGTATAAACAGCTTAGAGTTCACGCTGATTTGAGCTATGATGAAAAGCCTATGAAGATTGTGGATCGCAAGGACCAGATTTTGCAGAAATGAGTAATTCCTTATGTCAAGGTGCAATGGAGCAACCACACTGAAAGAGAAGCTACGTGGGAGCTCGAGAGCGAAATGCAAGAGACGTATCCCGAGCTATTTTCAGAATGACGTGCGTTTGGTTTGGAGGACCAAACCCTTTTAAGGAGGTAAGAATGTAATACCCGGTTTAGAGGGAGTAACTTTATTTATTTTAAAAATACTCCCTTATTTTTGTTTTGGGATCAATTAAATAAGATTGGTGTTGGTTTACCTTAGGCCCAACTAATTAAACCCAATAAACAAATTAGGGAAAACCTTTTCTAATTAGGAAAACCCTAAAGTATAAATACTCTCCAAAATTCCCAACTCTCTCATCATTATCACAAAGAACGAAAAAAAAAAGGAAAAGAACGGGAGAGAGAGGCGGACAGAAGCCGCAAGGAAAAGTGAGAGGTCGGGAAGGAGAAGAAGAAGAAGAAGAAGAAGAAGAAGAAGAAGAAGAAGAAGAAGAAGAAGAAGAGAAGAAGGGAAGGGAGTTCCATCAAGGTAAAACCCCACTCCCTAAGTTGAATCCTTTGTGTTTTATTAATCTAATAATTGGGGAGTATAAACTAGAACCCAAACCCTAAAAACTATATTGATGAACTAGGATTGATTGAATGGAAGTAAAGAGGAAGAATGATGGAAATATTGTATGTATGTGTGTGCGTGTGCGTGCTGCGATAAGTGTGTGTGAAGCCGCATGTGTGTGTGTATCAGTGTGTGTATAAGTGTGTGTTTGTGTGTGTGAGCTGGAAGGCAGTAGGTGTGTGTGTGTTTTGTGTGTGCTGTGAAGGTGTATTCAGTGTGTGTTTGTGTGTGTGTAAAAGTGTGTTCCAGTGTGTGTGTTGAAGCATGCTGTGAATAGTGAATTGACGTGATGTGAATAGTAATATACGAGGCTGTGAACAGTGTCCGTGAATAGTGTTCTGTGAATAGTGAATTAAGCTGTGAATAGTGGATTTACAAGCTATGAATAGTGTTTTAATGGGATTAAAATAATCCTAAGACATGTTAATTGAGAATAGAAACTATGAAACCCTAGGGGTAATTTGGTAATCCTAAAAAGGGTACTTTGGGAATAAATACTGGGGATAGTACAAACCCTAGAATGGATAGTAACCTAAAGGAGTTAAGAATGACTCGTAAGGTTAACAAAGTAAATTAAAGTATAATGGGGACGGAGAATTTAAGTAATTCATGTTCCTAAGAAAGTCTTATTGCGTGTTTGTAGATTGTGCACGTGACCTTGCAAAGGAAAATAACGCGAGCTAAAGTAAGGGATTACGATCCTAGCTTTTGAATGTCTCTATCCTTTGATGTAGGATTCTTTGAATTTCTTTCATGAGTAGTTACCATGTGGCGGTAACGTTTTGAATTCTTAAAAGTTGTGAACGCCTTTTGAATGTTCCTACCCCTTGACACGTTTTAAATCAATGGGTACCAAAAATATCTTTGAAATTGTATGGTGTTCTCGTACCTCGGACACTAAGTTGAAACTTTGCTATATCTTAATTTGGTATAGACGTGTTGAAACTTTTCTATATCTTAATTTGGTATAGGCGTGTTGAAATGGTGATGTTACCTTGGAATTGGTGATGTTACCTTGGAATTGACGGACTTGAAAGTAAATGCCACATTTCGTATTGAAAAGTTTAATTGTTAACTGTCTTGAACTTAACGGTTAACTTGATATTTTATGAAAGCTTATCTTTGAAAATATTTTTGTTGTTTCGTTCTTCCGGTCATCTCTCCTTAGAACCCAGAGAGATCCCGTATGAACTTATTGAGCATTGTTCGCTCACCCCTTCCATAATTACTGTTCTTCAGGTAATAAGTAGGTGGAGGATTTCAAAGGACGAGAAGAACGTTGTTAAGGTGAAGTTGAAGATCTTTGATGACGAGAGGTTTTATGGATGGCGGTTACTAGTCGTTAGAATATGAAAGAGAATCTAGTACCGTTTATTTTTGAATGTTAGTTTATGAACTAGCCGTTGATATTTGGATTATGGTTTAAGACCGTTGTTTTCCCGAGTTTGGGGACGGATGTTATTTATTTAAAGGATATTATTTTACTTTGAAAATTTGGGATGTTACAATATACATAAGAAAAGAAGTTGTAATAGTACTTTTGAGACGGTGAATTAGAGTTAGAATGTTAAATAAATATTTGGGGTAAGTTGTAATAGTACTTTTGAGACGGTGAAATAGAGTTAGTGTGAAAGAATTAAATATCAATGGCGGAGGTAAGTGGGCGACCGCCAAAATAGGGCCGGAGACCGCACATATTTCTGGATTGTTTTTTAGCCTGGGAGAGTGTATTTGGGCGACCGTAAAGTCTGCTGGAAAAGTTAATGTGTTCCAATTTAAATGATTTTGGATTCGTTTTATGTTCAGGTCTTGAGTCCTATTCTAGGATACCTAGATAGGCATTGTGGAACACAAGGGTGTTAGGAATTGGGTTCGATTAGGAACAGATACAAGGTGTGAAATGGTGTTTAAGTTGCCCTACGTATTTGTTTAACATATTGATGGTGTATTTATTCGGATTCCCTACTTGGGAATCCTAAGTGTAAAGAAATGGTTAGGTTCATAGTCATCGTACTCTTTATGAGTAACTCATGGTTATCATCTTTATGATGTACTTGGTATGGTTCCCTACTTTGGAATCATAATATTTTAAATGTTCACTGTTGTTGGGCTCTTTATGAGCAACTCCTATTTATTGTTGTTGGGCTCTTTATGGAAGTTTATCATCTTTATGATGTACTTGGTATGGTTCCCTATTTTGGAATCATACACTGATTGTGCTTTCGTTTAAAGTCCAGCTGGTCTTACTTGGTTGAGTCAGACAGTGATGAATATTATAATGGCACCCGAGTCAAGTTCAGTATAATGTTCTTCACTGGTAACCCCCTTTTTACCCCTTCCTGATTGTGTGGTTGGGTTGAGCTAGCTCCCTTGTGTGAGTATTCTAGCTACACATTTTAGGGTTATGACTTTGTTTCATTTTCCCACCGTTGTTACTATTGTTATTTGGTTCCGGAATCCCTGCTTCAGCTATTCGATGCTGCCTGTTGTTGCTGCTCTTTGATGCCGCCCTATTGGTGTTGATCAGATTGTTATATCCTTTTGGGAGAACCTTGGCTCAGTATCCTTTGTTTTGAGGAACATAAGAAAAACCTATTGATTATAGCCTAAGTTTGATTACGAAAACAGAGATTCTTTGTTTTGAGGTTCGGGGGTTAGATTACGAGATGGGAAGTACCGAAACACCCATCTCGCCCACTAAAGTTGGTCTCGCTTAATCAAAATCTACATGAATGATAACGTTCTTCTTCTTCTTCTTTAAGTCATAAAATGGGGGTTTTAAAATAGAGTTTGGAATGTAGGAGATAACTCCTTAACCAACCTCAATGAGATGAGGTGATCATTAGAGTCATGTCCCAAAATGATTTGGGTGATTGCACATTTGATTAGAGTAAAAGAGAGAGAGGAGATGAAGTAGAAAAGAAAGGAAAGATGGAATTTTACCTACAATTTGAAGACCTTCAAATATTGCTTGATGAGATCCTTGGAGAACCTTTAGAAAGTGGTTTTGCTATAGTTTTTGTAAGTTCAATTTTCGGTCCCTGAAAATGGAGGTAAAGGGAGCTTTTTATAGGTGAAAGAGGGGTGTTTTTGGTGCCAAAACTCAGTCACCAAGAAATCCTTCCCGGGCAAAATCCTGTAAATTGAGCAAGGGAGAGAATCCTGGCCAGAAATCTGTAACTGACGCCCAGAGGCGCGCGCTTCCTGCTTTGGGGGCGGGAGGCGCGCGCGCCTTGCTCCTCCTGTCGGAGGCGCGCGACTCAGAGAAGGCAATTTTGACAGAATGGACTAGAAAGTCAGCCCTGTCATTCAGTTTAGTCCCTGGACTTAACGAATGCAGTCAGGAACTTAACGGAAGTGACAGAAACTAACGAGAAACACTTAAAATGGGGAGAAACACAAAATCAAAAAGCGGTCCAAGGCGGGGTGTCTACAGCTACACATTTTAGGGTTATGACTTTGTGTCATTTTCCCACCGTTGTTACTATTGTTGTTTGGTTCCAGAACCCCTGCTTCAGCTCTTCGATGCTGCCTGTTGTTACTGCTCTTTGATGCAGCCATGTTGGTGTTAATCAGATTGTTATATCCATTTGGGAGAACCTTGGCTCATTATCCTTTGTTATGTGTTTATTTCAGCTTTGTGTGCTGCATGATGAACTGGTTGTTATTTCCAACCGGTATGGGACGGTTGGCGATAGGGAGCCTCTCATTTGTTGTGTAATATGTGTTATTCAGTTATTCAGTTTATATGCATAATATTATGCCATGTTGCTGCATTAGTAACTTACTGAGATTTATCTCACCCCGTTCCTTTCAAATTTGTTTTCCTTAGTTCACAGGAAAACTAGAGGTTGTAAGCTGTGAGATCTGAAGTTATGGGATAGTTCTAAGCAGGTTATACTCTATTGGGGTAGCTGCTCTACGGAGCTTTATTTGTATTCTTGTTGTGAGGCCGTGGTTGTACAATGTACAGTGTTATGTAAGTACTGTTGTCTTTTGAGTATATATGTTATTAGTCATTCTTTCTTCTGTACTTGTAAATAGTCTCCGAGTTGTAATCTCGTTGAGGTGTAGTCTCAATAGCTGATGTGGTTTTGTCATCGACATGTTTATGGTATAGTGTTGGTTTTTAGCAGGGTTCACGTACTTGGTTCGAGTTACCAAATAGGGCCTCGGGACTCGGGGCGTGACAGTTGGTATCAGAGCAATGGGATTAGATCTTGAAAGGGAATAAGAACTCTGATATTGAATAGGTTTTAATACTTGGGTGTTATGATTTTGAGTGGTTTAGAAAACTAAGTTTTCTTGAAGTCAATTAGTTTCCTTTGTCAAGGAAAGTTGTGCAGTAGAAACATAATGAATGGATGAGGTTAAGATAGAAGTTGGTTGGGTTATGGGTGTGATATTGACGTCGAGTGATCCTTCTCTTGTGGTATATCAGGCATAGGACTGGTGTTAATAGTGTTGGTTCCATCGGGGTTAGTTGGTTTGAGAATCGAGGGTGCGAGTCTTCGAAGACTTGGGCGTATCTATTTCGTAAAGTGGATAATGTTTCGTACTATATACAAATGTTTGTTCTCATTCCTGGATTTATGTGGAGGTGTATTCTCGAATACGAGACTACAGGATTGCTACCGGTATAGAGAAGAAACCCGATTGAATTATGGGCGATAATACCCTATAAGTTATAAGTTGGTTTTAGTTATGTCACCAATACGGGATATTGATGTGATAAGTGGTATGGTCTAGCCTTCTATGTGTCATGAATTTCTTGTTTCCCATCGATTGGTGGTGAATATTTCTATATTAGTATGTTTGACTTTGTTTAGAAGCATACTAGAGGTATATATAACGTTCATGTTCTGTATTGAAGATCAGAAAATTATTATTATAAGGTTGTGCTGGGAATTTAGCTTATTTAGTTGACAGTAGAACGTCTACACCAAAACTGGGAGATGTGCGCATTAATTTTGGAATCTCGGGTATACTTTATACAGGGCGCAATATGTCGCTTGACCGATAGGGAACTTGAGTTATATGATGAGTTGTTATAGGCTACAATACTGATAGGTGAATCAGTGAACATATAGCATCAGTTGAGTTAAAAGAGTGGAAGTTTTGGTCCCAAAGGGGCAACAAGGGTATGAAAAATGCTAGAGGGGGGGGGGGGGTGAATAGCGTTTTTAAATTCTTTTCAAACCCTTTTTCAAATCAATGGCTTATGCGCACAGTTCTCAAATAAGCTAAGTATAGCGCGCAGTGAGAGTGTGAAATGCACAGCGGAAGTTTAAGCAGCTACTGCGCAGGAAAGGGCTGCGTAGAGATAAAAACGTACGCGCTAAGTTTTGGCTTAAAGTGTTGGATAAAAAGGATTCTAAGGCAATAAGCAACAACAAACACATCAGCAATAATAGCAATCTGATAAGATCAAACAAAGCAGTAATTCAGAAATGATTAAGCAGGAAATAAATAGCGAGAATAAAGAACAAGCTATTTGGAGAGGTTCGATCGAAGAAAGATCTACGTCCTCTACCAAGATGGTTAATCTTGGATTTTCTAATGGAGAGATTTATATTGATGTGAGGAGCTTTTACAAGATTACAATGAATCAAAACTCAAATCAAAATCTATTCTATGAAGAACGAATCCTAGACTAAACTGGTGTATCTCAAGAAGTATGATCTAAATGATCGAAGATTCAAGAGGTGTGTGTGTGACAGAAATTCTGGGCTCTATGAATCTCTGAGATGAAGAGCACGAAGAATTCTGGTGATATAAGGCTTTAGGATCTGGGCAGGACTTTGAAGGTATGAAGGTTTGAAGGTTGATATTGAATCTGGGAATATAAGCAGCAATCTTCAGAACTTCAAAGATATTAGTAAGCACAAACTCTAGCAACTTGGAAATGAAGATGAGCAGACTATTTATAGCAGAGAGCTTAAAACTAGCCGTTGGAGCTCTGAGCAAAGACGATGAGCTGGCACAAAATGATTGGTGAGCAGATGTCCTTTAGCCGTTGGGGCTCTAATCAAGGTTGATGACCTGGCACAATATGATTGGTGCGCAGGTGATATAGAGCCGTTGGAGACTGAGCATGAAGACAAATTTCAAAAGCTTCTTCTAGAAGGTTGACAGTTGTCTTTGTTTGTAATATTTCTCTTGAGCGCATATCCACCGTTGGATCTGCTGAGTGTGCTTGCTTCGTCGTTTCTGCACACCTCAGCACTTTAATAAGCGTACATCTTCAAAGAGTTTTCCAAGTTAGGTGATCTGAATGCATCGAAAACTGAGCAAGATAGAATGCTGCGCAGGAGAGACCTGCGCAGTGGTGTACTGCGCAGAGACCACAGATTTGCTTAGATCTTCATTCCTTTTCGCTCCGAGCCCTATATTCTAAGCCTATCGAATAAAATGGACTAAGATAAAAATTGAAGTTATAAAACTTCTTACATAGGTTCCTAAAGTCCATAAAATATTAATAGGTGATGGTATCAATTAATTCTAACAAGTAGGAGGGTTAAGGAATAAGCATACCCAACAATCTCCCCCTAAATGATTGATGCCATTACCTACTATAACAAAGGCAATTCATTGTACTTGATAATAACATGTCCATAAAGATGAAAATGGTAACTCATGCCTCAAGTCAATGCACACACTAGCCAATGCTATAGATTTCTAGTCTATCCAAAAGATTAGCTTACAAAGAGGGAAAGACAGAAATATCATTCAGCGCATACAGATAATATGAGTTTTAGTTTGAGTATGCGTTTAAACTGAATGTTTAAACTTCATGCGTAGAAAATATGAGCAGTTAAGATTATGCGCATGAGGTGAAATAATGCAATCATTGTTCCACAAACGAAGAGTTTGAAATGAACAAGGTTTTGGAAACTAATGATGCGATTTTTCTCATTAAAACTTGAAATGTAAAGAGTTGCAGATTACAAGTTTGAATAAGAAAAACAAAATGCACACAAAAAGGAATACCTTGCGCAAAAACAAAAATTACATAGAACCTAGTCTATGTTGATCCGGTGCAGGGCTTCATGCAGCTCATTCTGCAGACTGTTGAACTTATTCATAAGTTCAATCTTCAGTTCTTGAAACCTTTCTTTGAACGCCACAACCTCTCCAACATAGGTAGACATTCCTCTGCGCATATCTCTGTTGTCCTCTCGTAGCTCTTGGAAGTTGGCTCTGTACTGCACTTGATATCCAGTCATCTGGTTGAAATATGACTGCTCCGCAGCTTCAATGGTGTTGATGACAGTGGCCTGCGTTGCTTCGAGTCTTTGGTCAGTGTGGAGGCGCTGAGTGTTCACGCTGGCTTGAATATCGAACATAGCTTGATCCATCCTAGCGTTGAACCCATCAGCGAAATCGGTCATTGCTGGAGTTATGCACTCCCTGACACTTTCCATATTAAGCGCATTGGCATGCGCAGGACCACCTTGTTCTAATTTCTCCAATATCATTGCTTCCAACCTGGAAAACCCTTCATGCAACCCATCGGCCAAGCTCTTGCGCAGACGTTTAAGCAGTCCTATAAACCCATCGTTGATAGAGGTATAGGTGCAAACATTTTCAAGCATCCAAGCTATTGACTTTAGAGAGTCCAGAACCATTTGATCTAAAGCATCAGGGACGCATTGCGCAGAGGGGCCGGAAGGACCTGCGGAGGTACTTGCCTTTGATACATTCTCCCCCTTAATGGCAGCAATCTCTATACGCTGCGCATCAAGTTGCTCCTGAATGGCTGTCTGCGCAGCAATAAGTTGAGCCATTTGGGACTGCGCAGCTACCTGATTTACTTGGATAGTATTTAGAGCTTCGATAATTTGGTGCAGGTCTGCAGAGGAAGAGAGAGAGGAGGTAGATACGGTGGGAAAAGCAGGAAAAACGGAAGGAGCAACTTGTTCAGAGGTAGGAGGAGGAGTCTCTTTGGGAGGAGAGAGTTTAGGTGAGGGTAGTTTGGGAGAGAGATGAATAGGATCAGCAGCAGGAGACCTATGCGTAGATGAGTGCGTGATGCTGCTATCTGTATCAGTTGTGCGCACATCCCCTTCCTTTTCACCTTCAGGAGGATCAACAGCAGTTCGCTGCGCAGCATCATCGACCTGCGCAGACTTGGTAATCTCCTTATCCTCATCTTCCAAGTCCAACCCATCATGGAGGACAGAGGTGCCAGGTTGAGTATTTCCAACCGGAATATTGAGGCGTTGGAAGGCACTTGTTTATGGTTCAGGGGAAGGTGGATCTGCAGCTTTTGGCTGTCCCTTCATAGTGCTGCGCACAACTTGTTTCTTGCGCGGAGTTCGAAGAGGAACATCCTTAGCAGGTGCAGCAGCAGGGGCCTTGGCAGGTGTACCGGAGTCGGGAAAAACTTCATCCATCCAATCATCACTATCTTCTTTACCCTGAGCAAGAGGCCCTTCAGCAGCCTTCGGATCTTGCTCCCCCTGCGCAGTATCATCCGCAGCATCAGCATCAGCAGCAGTCTCATCTATTCGAGACTCGCTGTCTTCTTCAACCATAGCCGCCGCAGGAGGAAGTCTGGTAAATGAAGACTTTTTCTTGGTTTTTGCTGGAGAGGGAGCAGGCGCAGGAGGATCTTTGCGCTTCTTTTAAGGCTTGGGAGCTGGAGGTGGTAAGTCAGATCCTATTTTAATGCCAGCAGTTGACCTGGCATTAGGAATTTCCTTCACCTTTTCTGGCGCAGGATCTGCTATACCTTTGCCTTTGCGTTTTGCCTGCGCAGCCGCCGTTTCATGTTCAGCAGGCGCAGTGCCCTTTGAAGGCTGCGCGGCAGATTTCTTTGCCTTGGGTTGAGGGGCTTCATCATCATCATTATCACTATCAACCCAATCTTCCTTGTTTGGGCTGGTCTTCTTGTTCCAGATCTTGCGATAGTCACCGCGACCAATTTCATTGCGCAGTGAGTAGAGGTGAGAGATGGAATAGGTCTTGGTGCACGGAGCTTTGAGTTCAGGACGCTTCTGCACAAAGGTACGCAGCTCAGAGACGTTTATCAGATACTTGGATAGTAGCCTACAGTGAGTTCTGTACTTGGCTACTTTCTTGTCCATGCGCTTGTCATAACTGTCCGATGCATCCCATAGCTCATCAAATAGAACAGAGGACCAATCGAGAGTATCACCATTATAAAACACAGTGCAATAAGCCCACTGCTTGGAAATGAACTTGCCCTTATTTCCATTTTTGCAGTTTACCGAGTCCCCAATAATGGTGCACAGGTGATACATCACCTCACCAAATTCTTTGCGATCATGAACGCTCCACTTCTTTACAAGAGTAGGTTCCCCAACCAGTTTCTGCGCAAGCTTGTTCTGTTTAGCTTCAGAATAGACTTCTGGCGCATCATCAAACATTAAACCCGCAAAGCTTCTTAAGTGACGCAGGAACAATGCGCACTGAATAATTCTGAACAACTGAGCGGATAACATCAATCTTTGCTCGGGTTTGCTTGTGCATCATGGTGACTCTCTCTGCATTTTCAAAGAAATCGTCTACAAGAGAGGGGACATAGAAGTCCTGATCCAGTGTAAAGAGAGGTAAGATGCTGGAGGAATCTATAAGATGAACAATTCTGCGTCCGACAGCGTCTTTGTGTAGCACAGCCAAATCTAATTCCTAGCCTTGTAGGAAATAAAAAGAGTTCTGCACAAAACAAGAAATAGTTTAGACAAAAATCACGCACGGAGCGAAGCGCATGCGCAGATACACGTATGCACATCATCTCCATACAAGAGACGAAAGATACAGTAATGCGCAAAAACAAGTAACTATGCGCAAAAGCACAAACACTAAGAAATTCTTATGCGACCCAAATCATAAGAGAAAATATAAGAACTTGATGAACACGGAATAATAGACCATGAACACGAAGAACACCAAGAACACCAAAAATCAATGATTGACCAAAATGGACAAAAAACATATCGAAATAACCGCATTTCAGTGATGAAAACGACTTAAGAAAACAAGATTTCCAAAAAAATGACATTAAGCCCAGAAATCGAGAATAACTGTTCGTCTGCCTTGGTGATTTTCGAATGAAAATTTTTTGCAGAAAACTTATGAAAACAGTACTGATCGTGAAATAAAGTAGATATAAATGTAGATCAGAGAGAGAAGAACCCAAAACAACAGACGATTTTGAAAATGATTAAGCAATGAGAGAAAAATCGAAAAAGGGAGTTTTAAGAACTCGAGACTCAACAATGGCGGATCGACAGAAAATGAGTTCAAGGGTTAGAAATTGTTACCATGTCATCGACGATCTTAGCTTCTGGTGGAGGAACCTCTTCAACTGGTTCATGGACCTCAACAACTACCTTAGCTTTTGATTTTCGGGGAGCCATTTAAATGGTACTAGGGTTTTTGAAATGAGGAAGAAAGAGAAGAGATTGAAAGGAAAGTTAAAGAGAAAGAAAGAGGAAATGATTGGGAGTTGGAGAGTAGGTTGCAGAGGAGAGAAAGCGATGAATTTGTGAAAGAGGAGAGAGCAGGGGAGAGAGAAAAAGAAGAGTCAAAAGATTTTATACCAAAAAGGGAAAAGGCGTATGACGTCAGCGAGGCGGTTTGATGAAAGGCGGCGAATTTGGTGAAAAACGCAGTGGCGCACGATAGCGAAGCGACGTGGCCGAATAGGGAACACGCGTGCGCAGACCTGACGCGCGCGTGTGTCAGCAGGTCTAGGCAGGTCACAGTCATATCAACTCCCTCATAAATGTTGCTCAGGGATCCTAACAGGCGCTATCATCAATAGCCGTATGCATTAATGATAATGGGACATGTATAGGGGCAAAAGCGTAATTTCCCAAGAAAATTAAAAAAATAAGGTGAGGGAAAAATTTAATTGCATAAGTACCCTTGTGAACTAAGCGTTGACTTTTCAGTCAGGGACCTATGTGTAATTTCTAATAAATAGAAGACTTACCTTCGATCCACGAAGTGTGCGCATGTTAAAATCATGCGCAGAGCTTTAAATAGCGCAATAGATTCTCAAAAAAAAATTAACATTACTGTCATGCGCAAATGAAGTACTGCGCAGGGGTTGCGCAGAAGCATGGATCTTGACCTATGATGAACACTATCAAGCAAACACAAGATTATTAGTATTAACAGATCATATGGACAAGTTGGCTAAGTTCAAGCATACCCATTTCTCCTCTCAAGAATACAAATATCTTTGCGTCAAGAGCCTTTGTAAGGATATCAGCAATTTGATTATCTGTTCCCACGTGCTCTAAATGAATGTTTCCTTTTTCCACGTGATCCTTGAGAAAATGATATTTGATGTCGATGTGCTTTGCCTTTGAATGCATGACAGGATTGTTGGAGACTGCTATGGTGGACATATTGTCACAGAAAATTGGGCAATTTCCTTCATGAATTCCATAGTCCACCAATTGTTGCTTCATCCATAGGATTTGGCAGCAGCAGCTTCCAGAAGCAATGTATTCAGCTTCTGTAGTAGAGATGGACACAGCAGCTTGCTTCTTGCTTGCTCACGCAACAAGTCGATTTCCAAGGAAATGACAAGTTCCACTTGTGCTCTTCCTGTCAATTGTGCATTCTGCGTAGTCTGCATCTGAATAACCTAGCAAATCGAAATTTGAATCTTTGGTGTACCAAAGTCCAAGGTTAGCAGTTCCAGATAGATAACGAATAATGCGTTTAACAGCAGTTAAGTGCGCTTCTCTAGGGTCCGCTTGATAGCGCGCACAGACAGAAATACTAAACATGATATCTGGCCTACTAGCAGTAAGATAAAGGAGAGAGCCAATCATACCTCGATATAAAGTTTGATCAACTTTCTTACCTTTTAAGTCTTTGTCAAGCTTATTGCCCGTGTGTAGATACCCCGGGGGGACACCACGGCTTGGCTAGAGCGCGTGAGTTACCTAGGATGTCTAATTGATTTTAGAGTCGCCACCCACGTTTTTGGAGGAACGCGAGAAAACCTAAAGAAAGCCAATTTTTGTACGAAAACCAGAGATTCAGGAGAGAGGGGTTCGGGGGTTAGGTTACGAAATGGGAAGTACTTAAACACCCATTTCGCGCGAGCAAAGTCGGTCTTGTTTGTTCATAATTCACTTTTAAAGATAAATGTGTTCTTCCTATTAAAATGATGATAAAAAAAGGGGTTTTAGAGTTAAAATGTAGGGAGATGACTCCTAGGCCAATTCAATGTAATGAAAGGACCATTGGTGTCATGTCCCAAATTGTTTTGGGTGATTGCACATTTGATTAAAGAAGAATAAGAAGAAGAAGAAGAAGAAGAAGATAAGTGCTAAAAACATTTACCTATAGTATCGTTCAAAAGAGAACCTCTTGTAAAGCCTTGAAGAAGAGGTTGAGTACTTTTGTTGAAGAAATCCCAAAGGAAAGGTCTAGGCAAAGAGTGAGTAAAAAGTCTAAAGTGATAATTTTTCAAGGTCCTCCTCCAATGATAGATTGGAGGGGTTTTTATAGTTGAAAAGTGATTGTTTTTGGAGCCAAACGGAGTCTCCAAGAAATCTTTCCCGGGCAAAATCATGTATAATGAGCAAGGGAGAGATTCTTGGGCAGAATCTGTAACTGACAGGCCACAAAAGCGCGCGCATCCCACCTAGGCGGCAGAAGGCGCGCGCGTCTGGCCTCAAGGGGCGGAGGCGCGCGACTCTGAGAAACAATTTTTGACAGAATGGACTAAAAAGTTAGAACTGTTATTCAGTTTAGTCCCGGGACTTAACGGAGTCCGTCTGGAACTTAACCAAAGTAATAGAAACTAACAGAAAACACTTAGAAGAGGAGAAACACAAAACCAAGTGTGCAATCGGGGTGAGCGGTCCGAGGCGGTGTGTCCACAGAGCCCCTCGGCGGTGTGAATTGCGAAGCAAACGCGCCGACGAAAGACAGACATCCGCCTAAGACATCACCAAGAAAAGGAAAAGGCTCGATAAAAGCAGGAATTTGAAATTGCGGAGGATAGAGTGCGCTCCCTGTGTGAGCGTCTTTGAGAGATAAGGGTGCGCTCCCTGTGTGAGCGGCTTTGCCAATAGCGAGATCCGTTTGCTGAGAGCGGGATCCGTTTTGCTGGAAGCGGGACCTGTTTGCTGATAGTGAGATCCGTTTACTGGAAGCGGGACCTGTTTGCTGATAGCGAGATCCGTTTGCTGGAAGCGGGACCCAGAGGACCGTTTGCTGAAGTGCGGGACCTAGAGGACGTCTGCTGAAGTGCGGGACCCGGAGACCGTCTGCTGAAGTGCGGGACCTAGAGGACCGTTTGCTGAAGTGCGGGACCTAGAGGACCGTTTGCTGAAGTGCGGGACCTAGAGGACCGTCTGCTGAAGTGCGGGACCTAGAGGACCGTTTGCTGAAGTGCGGGACCGGAGGACCGTTTGCTGAAGTGTGAGACCTAGAGGACCGTTTGCTGAAGTGCGGGATCCGGAGGACCGTCTTCTGAAGTGCGGGACCTAGAGGGACCGTTTGCTGAAGTGCGGGACCCGGAGGACCGTTTGCTGAAGTGCGGGACCTAGAGGACCGTTTGCTGAAGTGCGGGGACCCAGAGGACTGTCCTGGAGTGCGGGACCTAAAGGACTGTTTGCTGAAGTACGGGACCGGAGGACCGTTTGCTGAAGTGCGGGACCAGGAGGACCGTCTGCTGAAGTGCGGGACCTAAAGGACCGTTTGCTGAAGTGCGGGACCCAGAGGACCGTTTGCTGAAGTGCGGGGACCCGGAGGACTGTCTGCTGAAGTGCGGGACTAGGAGGACCGTCTGCTGAAGTGCGGGACTCGGAGGACCGTCTGCTGAAGTGCGGGACCCGGAGGACCGTCTGCTGAAGAGCGGGACCAGGAGGACCGTATGCTGAAGTGCGGGACTCGGAGGACCTTTTGCTTTGGGTGGATGTGGATTTTGTTCGATGAAGAAGCGGTGATTTTGGGCTCATCCCGGACCAAATTATCATCGTAAGTCATGCTTTGACTGTTTGACTTTGACTTTTGACGGGGTGCGGGCACAGTTGACTGCGGAGTTCTTTGTGCTGGGGATGAATTGTAAAAAAATCATCTTTGAGAAAATAAAAGACGCCCTACTTTGAATGGGGAGTTTCTATCTTATTTCAGTTTTTAGACATGCCTTAAGGGTGGACCAAACTAATGTGTGCCCAGCTGGGGTTTGCTGTCGTCGTTTGAGCTTCCCTCATTGCTGGGATTGTTCTTTTCTGCAGGTTGAAGGTGCTGGAATACCCGGGTTCTGTTCTGAACTGACAAGGGCTATTTCTGGTGGCTTCCTTCCTCCTGGGACGCGGGCGCTTCCTCTTTTGGAGACGGGACGCGCGCGCCTTGTAAACTGGTATCGGGAGGCGCACGCCTCTGGGAGGCGAAATTCAGGGCCTGATATTTGCTGACCAAAAGATTCCCCAACAGCTATAATATCAGCTCCTGGTCGATAATTCGACTCCAACAGCTTTTTCTGCCATTTGAACACTTTATTTTATTGCTCAATTTTGCTTGTGATCTTTTTTTCCACGGCTTCCAACCTTTTTAGTCTTGGTGCCGAGGTCGTCAAGAGTTACGAGAAGGATTTGTCGACATTTGTTTATTCTTTCAAGACCCATCCCAAGAATGCTTTCATCAAATATTTCAGATTTCGAATTCTTTTTACTTTGCAAAAATTGAAGCCAGATTGGGATTTGTTGAGGGCTGCTGCATCCTTCTGGGATTGTGATGGCCATGCTTTCAACTTTTCGGCTAATGAAATGGTGCCGACTGTCGATGATTTTGGGGCCATTTTGGGCATGCCTTTGGCCGGTCGGATTGCCGTCCCTAATTATCATCGCAGTGTTGTTGATTCTTGGGTTGACCTCCTGAATCTCCCTATTGGAGAGGTGAAGAAGATGATGCACGGGACCGTGGTTGACATAACTGAGCTTCCGATGTTTTTCAGTTGCATTCGGAAGATGTCGCGGTTCAGTCCTTAAGAGAAATGCCATGGCTGTCTACCTTTTCAGCGAGGTTTTTTTCACTCCTCTGGGTACTGCGGATGCGCAGTTGGCTGAGATCGTGTTGTAGGCGAAAGGACAGCGATTTAGCATAGTTCCGCTCAACGTAGGAGAGACCTTGCATGGTTTGGACGAGTTGCACGGTACGGGCGAGATGCGATGGGGGAGCCCTTTGCTTTTGACCATATGGCTCGGGAGCATTTCAGGTTCAGGCTTTGTGCGTTGGATGGCGACCTTTCTCCTTTTGCTGTTCATAGGCGACGGTTGCTGATTAGAGATTTGACCGAAGAGGGTTAGAGGAGATTTTTTGCTTCTCGTCTCACAGCTGATGTTGAGTGGTGCCCTTGGGGTCTTCGTCCTTTTGTGGAGTGGACCCTCGGTTTTCAGCATGTTGTTCTACCCGGATTGAGGGACTCTTCGTTTTATCAGCTAGAACGGGTTTTGAGACAGTTTGGTCGTCAGCAAATAATTCATTTCCCAGAGAATGGGGTACTTCGTCCAGTTTCTTATATGGGTCCGGACTTCTCAAATGAGCTTCAGTTGGCTTGGGGGGATGATCGTGACCGTTGGGTTTCCGCTCCATTGCATCGGGGCAGCATTTTTCTTCCCGAGAGTTACTTGGATCATTTGCTTGGTACCGTCTACCGTGGCATTACTTGGGTAGATGCTCTTCGGGCTGAGTTGCTAGGAAGGGATTTTGAGCCCAGCAGTGCTTTGAGGTACAAGGAAGCTGCTGCTGATGTGAACAACATTCTGACCGACCCTTTTGGTACCCCTTTGGATGACTTTTATGCTCGGAGACGCTCGGTGACGAGAAGATATCGGTCCGCATCAGTGCCCCTAGGCCTCCCAAGAAGAGTAGGATTGATGGTCGGTCGGGTGGTCCATCAAAGGCCAAGAGAAAATTAGATTTTTCCTAGTACCCCGAGAGATTGCAATTAAAATAGACCACTTGTTTAGGATTTAATGTTTTAAGTCTTTTAGTAGCTCAACATTTCCGTTGTAATGGCTTGAATGATTTGAGATTTGAATAAAATTGCATTTTGTTAAATTTGAGATGATTTGGGTATTTGTTTATTTTTAGACCGCACCCAAAGCTTGCCTACGTTCCTCCAGTCTAGAGGCTCAGGTCTCCGTAGTTCAAACAAACGAAGACCATTTTTTTTTTTGTGTGTGCACCCTGTTTTTTGCCTAGACCGCCCTTTCGGGTTTTCAATCTAGCGGGCTTCTTTTTTGCACGTGCTCTAATTTTTGCCTAGGCCGCCCTTGCGGGTTTTCAACCTAGCGAGCTCTTTTTCTCTCTTTTTTTTTTTTTTTGGTCTTCGTTTGTTAGACATAAAATCTCTTCAATTTATCGAGTTTGACTTCCTTTGTCAGCTGATCTCCGTCTAAGTCCACGAGTCGGACTGCACCGCCGCTTAGTATCTTCTTGACTACATACGGACCGATCCATCGGGGTCCCCATTTTCTAAGGGGGTTCATGGCATTAGGAGGGTGTTGTCTTAGGACCAAATCTCCCACACTGATGTTTCGGGGCTTCACCTTTTTATTGAAAGCCCTAGCCATTCTTTGTTGATAGGCCCTCGTACGCTCGATTGCCCTTAGCCTTTTCTCGTCGAGTAGGGCTAGCTGTTCATATCGACTTTTCATCCAATCGACTTCGTTGACTTGGTTCTCGAGGAGGACCCGTAGGGATGGGACTTCGAGCTCTATTGGTAGTACAGCTTCGGAACCATATACTAGTGTATAAGGAGTTTCTCCAGTCGCTGTCCGTATCGATGTGCGGTAGCCCCACAACGCTAGAGGTAGCTTTTCGGGCCAATCCCTTCCAGTGGAGGCCATTTTCTTCACAATGGTCTCGATTTTCTTATTACCTGCCTCGACCGCGCCGTTTGCTTGAGGGTGGTATGGAGATGACTTGTGCTTAGTGATCTTGTATTCTACCAGGAGTGTGTCCATCTCTTTCTCGAAGTGAGAGCCGTTGTCTGAGATGATCTCATGAGGAACGCCGTATCGGCACATGATGTGGGTTTTCACGAATTCGGCCACTTTCTTGGCGTTGAGAACTCGGTAAGCCTGTACTTCGACCCATTTTGTAAAATAGTCCACGGCTACTAGGACGAAATATTGTCCATTGCTCCCAGTAGGGTGAACTTTGCCGATGATGTCTATGCCCCAACAAGAGAAAGGCCAAGGCGTAGTCATATTGTAAAGCTGTGTGGTTGGAGCGTACTGTAGATTGGCATGGAATTGGAATTTGGCGCACCTCTTGACTTTCTCGATGCAGTCCCTTTCCAGGGTACTCCAATAATAACCCATGCGGAGTATCTTCTTGGCCAACATAAACCTGTTCATGTGGGGCCCACATTCACCTTCATGGATCTCATGCATGATTTCTTGAGCTTCGGTCTCATTTGCGCATAGGAGATTGATCCCTTCGTAATGCCTTTTGTAGACTCAGTCCCCAATCAGTACATATCAGGAGGCTAGTCTTTGCAATGCCATTTGAGACTTCTTATTGCTATTCTCAGGATAAGCACCATCCTTGAGGAAATTCGTGATATCCGCGTACCACGGGGAGTTTGTTTGGATCTCGTTGATCTCGATACTCATGCAGTATGCCGGACTGTTCCTTCGGGAAATTTTGAAGGGCTTCGCCATTTTACCCTCAGGTATTTCAACCAGTGAAGCGATGGTGGCTAGTGCATCAGCAAAACGGTTAATGTCCCTTGGCAGGCATATTGAAGGTGATTTCTTGAAACTGTTCAACCAACTCCTCGAGATGTTGACCATACCATTGCAGAGTCGAGTCTTGAATCTTCCACTTTCCGGATGTCTGGTTGATGATGAGCAAGGAATCACCGAATACTTCTAAACTTGTGATTTCTTTCGAGGGCTGCTTCGAGCCCCGCTATGCAAGCTTTGTACTCAGCGGTGTTATTAGTGGCTTCAAATTCAAGGCGGATAGCGATTGGAGTATACATGTCTTTTGGATCAACAAGTAACATCCCTATGCCATATCCATGCTTATTGGCTGCGCCATCGAAAAAAAGTTGCCACTTGTTTTCTTCTGTTGTAGCACAAATTAAATGCTCGTCGGGGAATTGTACATCTTCCCCCTTCACTTCTTCACACGGAAATTCAGCAAGCTGATCACTGAACACTTTCCCCTGATGGATTTGAGTGTGACGTAAGTGATATCGTAGCCGGCGAGCATGAAATACCATTTGGCTATTCTTGTTGACATGAAAGGCTTTTCGAAGATGTAGTGGAGCGGGTCCACTTTTGCTACTAACTTTATTGGGAAGGCCTCCATATAATGCTTGAGCTTTTGAGTAACCCAAACCAATGCAGCACAAGACTTCCCTAAGACAGAGTAGTTCTTTTCAGCTCTTTGAAACCGTCGGCTGACAAAGTAGATAGCATTCTCTTTTGTGGAGTCTCGCTGTTCTTGTGCTAACATAGCCCCTAGGGCTTCATCATTGACAGTGAGATAGAGCAAGAGAGGCTTCTCTTTATGCGGTGGAACCAAAACTGGAGGGCATGTCAAGTAATGCTTCACTTGGTCGAAGGCTTCTTGGCACGCATCGGTCAATTCTAGAACCATATTCTTTTTTAGTAGCTTGAAGATTGGCTCACACATGGAAGTGAGTTGGTGCACAAACCGACTGATGTATTGAAGCCTGCCCATGAAACCTTTGATTTCTTTCTACGTCTTTGGGGGAGGCATGTCAATGATTGCCTTGATCTTGGAGGGATCGGCTTCAATTCCTCTTTTAGTGACCATGTAACCTAGAACCTTTCCTCTGATGACCCCAAAAGTTCACTTTGCGGGATTGAGTCTCATCTTGTGTTGCCGAAGTCTTTCAAAGAATTTGCGAAGGTCGATCAAATGTTGACCATTGGTTCCCTTAAAATGGATGATCATGTCGTCTACATAGACATCGATCTCTTTATGAATCATGTCATGGAACAGATCAGTAACAGCCCTCTTGTAAGTAGCCCCAGCGTTCCTTAGTCCGAACGCCATGACTGTATAGCAGAAAGTGCCCCACAGAGTTGTGAAAGCTGTCTAGTGTTGATCCTCTTCGGACATGAGAATATGATTGTAACCGGCAAAACCGTCCACAAATGAGCGTACTTCATAGTTGGAAGTTGAATCGACGAGCACGTCGATGTTTGGTAGTGGAAAATCATCTTTCGGGGAAGCTTTATTCAAATCCCGGAAGTCCACACAAACTCGAACCTTGCCGTTTGCCTTTCTGACTGTCACAATGGTGGCTAGCCAAGTCGGATACTCAATGGCTTTGATGAAACCTACACTGAGGAGCTTTTCAATCTGTTCTTTGACTTGTAGAGACCATTCTGGCTTGATCTTTCTGAGCTTCTGCTTTACTGGCTTGGCGTCCTCTCTGATCGGAATTCTGTGCTCCGCGACCTTTCTGTCCAAACCCGGCATGTCTTTGTATGACCATGCGAATACATCCACAAATTCTCTAAGCAGTGCAGTCAATTTGTCCTTGTCTTCCCCCTTGAAGAAGCTGCCAATCTTTGTTTCTTTCGGCTCTTCGTCGGTACCCAGATTAACAACATGCAATTCCTCAGCGGCCCCGGGACCATTTTCACCACGACAACGGACCTGTTGAGCTAGTTCATTTAGGTATGTTATGTTTTCGTGGTCTATTTCATCATAATTTGAATCGTTATTAACTTGTTCATTAAGTTCGTTATTAGTTAATTCATCATTTATGATGTTTTCAATCTTGGGGTACTCAGAAATATCGAATTTTCATTAGCAAAGAAAGGAAACACACGCTCGGCTATTGCCTCCATATCCTCTTGGGTGAGGGCATTAGAAACACTCTCGGACTCGAAAGTAAGTGTGAGCCACTCTTCCTTTGTTGTTGTACGGGGTATGCAACCCATTTCTCGGACCAAGAAATCTTTGGACACTAAGGGCCTCTTCGTTGAATACCAGTTGTTGATCGGCTCGGAGCATGGCGGGATCTCACTGATGGTTTCCTTTTTGACAAAGGTGTCGTAGGTGGCGTTGACTTGACAATCATCCATGATGGCAAATTCTTCGAACATGGAGGCTAGATTGGATAATTCTTCCCCCACGGTAATCTCTACCTCGGACTCTATAGTCACTTTCTTGCCCCACCACTCTCGGGGTGACATTGGAGTAGGCTCCCTTTCTTGTGTCTGTATTTCACAATCAGTGAAGGTCTCGAGACCGGGCTTTCTGACGCCCTTGTCGTTAACCCACGGTTCGGGAAAGATCATGTACGGGACATCTTCCCCTTGGCGAACAAAGTAACCGTTTAGTGTGTTGCGGTAAGGTCTCAAGTCAGGGATTTCATATTGTCGACCTTCTTTGCGAGCTTGGGTCTTTTGATTCTTGACTTCTTGCTCGTATTTCAAGTCATCTTCAGTGGGCTCGTACCCCAGACCAAACTTGTTCTTAACAAAAGGAATTTCTACGGGGTGTAATATCCCTTGTTGATGCTTCCCTAGGCCTAGACCGGGGAAGTGATTCATGTTCCTCATCATGCAGAGGATTTTAGGATTGCCGAGGGTCCATTGTCTGTTTCCCCTTTCTTTGTCGATGGTGTTGACGCCGGAGAGAGTGGCATCTTCTATCCCGTGTTGGACTTGGTGAACAGGTTTTCCCCCACTTCTGTGGATGGTGACATTCTCGGCCATGATGGTGACTATCTCGTCCCCATTTCTGATCTTGACACACTGATGGAGAGTGGAAGGTACCGCATTGGAACTGTGGATCCAAGGTCGGCCCAGGAGTAAGTCGAATGAAGCAGGGACATCAAGTACTTGGAATGGGACGGGCATGATCATGCTTCCAAATTCGATATCAACTTCTATCATTCCCATGACCGTATGGGCAGTGCTGTCGTACCCTCTAATGACTTGTGCGGAGGGTTGTAAATCAGAGTTTTTGAGCCCCAGTATGCCCATGACTCGGCTAGGCATTAAGTTGAGTGCAGAACCACCGTCTACTAGAACTCTTGAGATGGGTCTCCCTTGCCCTTACTTTGAGGTAGATGGCTTCATTGTGTTCGGACCAAATGGCGGGAGGTCCATGTCAGCAAAAGTCATGACGTTGCCGAAGTGAATGTGACCTATCATTGCTGTGAGGTCCTCAGGAGTCGTGTCGGGAGAGACTGATGTGTCATCCATGTTCTTGATGACGAGGTCTCGGTGTTTCTTTGATGATGCAATAAGGTCCCAGATGGATATGTTGGCTTGCGTCTTCTTGAGTTGTGTTAACAAAGGATCTTCGGGTATGTCGCGTGTTTGCGATCTTTGAGAAGAGGTGTTGGTTGTTGCGGTATTGGGAGGGATTGCGCTCGTTGTTACTCGGCCATTGCGAGTGAGCACGTTCACGGTCCCTTGTAGCTTCTTCTTCCTATTCTCTAAGACTTCCCTCATAATCTCATCATAAGTCACAACATAACAAGAATTATCAAGTTCATTCATATCATCGGAGCCCTCATTCACAATTGGGATCGAATGAGTGGTTCCTTCAAATTCTCCTACCTCTATTACATTGACACCACCCTCATTAGGGATTATGAATTCCTTCTTGTCTATGAGGTCTTGGATGGTGTTGCGGATGGAGAAACAATCCTCGGTGAGGTGGCCGGTGCATTGATGGTAGTCACACCATTTGTGGTGAGCATGATTGGCACGGAGCGGTTGTGGTTGCTTGTACCCTTGAAGAGGGGTGATTTGTCCCTTGGCCTTTAGAGCTTCATAGGCCTCAGTGATGGTCATACCGTTGAGAGGAGTGTAGACGCGGTCGTTTTGGAACCGCTTGCCTTGTGGTGGGGGAACTTTCTTGTAATTCCCCTTGTCAGTAGTAACGGTATTGACAGAAGCCTCTTTGTTTGAACAAGAGGCGGCCTTGTATCGGTAAGTAGGAGTGGCCTTTTTAATCTCCTTGAGCAAGTCATCCATGCGTACCCCCGCCTCATACATTTGGGAGAAGTCGGAGTAGCAAGCCCCACTTAGGTGGGTGTGGAGATCAATCTTGAGACACTTGAGAAAGATGATGTCCATTTGCTCTTTTGTGTTTGGCCTCTCAAAAATTTCAGAGAGCTTGTCATTCCATCTCCTTGTGAAGTCAATGAAAGACTCGCTGTCTCTTTGAGTGGTGTTCTCGAGCTCTTTCCTTGTGGGCCGGTGAGTGGTGTTGCCTTGATATTGATTTTTGAAGGCAAGAATAGCGGCATCCCAATCAAGACGGACGGTGAGCGGGAGAGTTGCATACCAATCTTTTCCGCCCCCTCGAGAGTGAGAGGAAAGCATTGAGCCATAACTTTTGGGGAGACCTTCTTCGGAACCATAGCCCAAATATAAGTCTCGATGTGAGCCATCGGGCATGAGTTGCCCTTAAACTTGCTAAAGTCGGGCATCTTGAATTTGTCGGGGAGAGCGGCCATCGTGCTCATGAGGATGGATGACTGATAAAGGCTTGTGTTGGAGCCTTTTCCCATGTTGTGGCCGTCGAATTTCTGATCAATGTAGGCCATGATGGAATCGACCATTTTGGGGTCGCTGTTGTCGGTGCTTGGTTTCCCCACTTTTTTGGTGCGGGTGCTGACATATGGGCTTTCAAACAAACCCTCGGTCCACTTGGATTCCTCATTGTCATTAACCCCCTTGTTCTTGGAGAGCTTGAGAAGCTTGGCTTTCAGTTGGTCAACCTCGGCCTCGTGGGCCTTCCTTTGACTGTCGACATGAGCTTCCCACAAGGCTTCTTTGGTTTGAGCCTCTTGGTTAAGGGTAGAGACTTGTTGTTGGAGTGTTTGAACCATGGCAGAAAGCTGTTCGAGAGTCATGGCGTTGTTGGTGCTGGAGTCGCCGGCCATTGATGATGTAGAAGCTGTTGGAGTGATCGGTTCACGGACAAGCCTGTTGGATGAATCCATGTAGATGCGGAGAGTACCAATCGGACATATAATTGGAGAAGTAGCCCTTGTCAGTCTCGGTTCACACTTTCGGTCCATGAAGAGGTTGAGAACACACAGTTGGGCACACGACTCGAACCACATAAGGAAAAAGACTCTTTTTTATTTTTTTTATTTTATAAGTCGGAGGGAATGGGTCCCTTTTGGGGTTTCTAAGAAGATAATGGAATCGTCACACTAGTATATAGACCATCTCGCGGTCCCATATACTCATCGGATTCCATCGCGCTTGTGAATCCTACATGTGTCGGGATTAAACTAAATTAATGTAGTAAAGCATACATGCGGGGACAGATTTTTTTTTTTCGTCCAAGATAACCACTTTTGGGGATGGATTTTTATTGCGTCCGTTTCAACAAGTTGCATGTATGATTTGAAAACATTAGTTTAGGTAAATCTCGGTACATGGAAACCGACTTGAGTCACGGAGTGTTAGACCCTAGACTAGAATTGTGTGGTTTGTGCTCGGCTTGAATATGAGGCTTAAAGGTCACCCCCAGCATGTAGTCATGAACTACGCCACGGGCTGAGGTTTACCGCTTCGAAAGAGCCAAGGTCGAGTGGAGCTTGAAACTTTCTAGGACGGGCCTCGACGGGTTTGGGGTTGGACTTGTGCGACTCGATAGTGAGCATTTGATAAGAATTGTGCGCGTAGTGTGAGGTCCATCACGTGACAAAATTTTATTATTTTTTTTTTTGAAAAAAAGATAAAAAAAAAACACATAAGCACGTAAATTACAACTCCTGAATCACCCGTGTGATCGGTAAATAAAACATAAAATTAAACAGTCCAATGGTTCAATTCTGTCCTGATGCATGCAACTGTGCCCACACCCCACTGTTCTGTTCAGTCACTGAAACCTGTTCTTGCCCTGGAAATTGACCCAGAAGCGCGCGCCTCTGGCTAGTGTTGTGGGCAGCGCGCGCCTGGCGCATTGTACCTGGGAGGCGCCCGCTTCTGGGCTCACATGTCAGATTATCAGAAACTTATGGACTCAGGGGATTGCCCTGGTCCTGATTGTGTGATGAAACCCCTACAATGTTTGTCAGCACGAAATAGTAGGAAGAATAGGAAGAACACATGGAAGGTGGGCGATTCTGGAACTTGACGCGGGACGCGCGCGCTTTGGACCATGAAGGTCCGAGGCGCGCGCTTCCCATGTCAATTTCCAGAATGCCCAGAAAAGTGAATTATGAACAGAAACACAAGTTTAACCCTCAAGCCTCCCCAGCGGAGTCGCCACTGTAGATACCCCAGGGGGACACCACGGCTTGGCTAGAGCGCGTGAGTTACCTAGGATGTCTAATTGATTTTAGAGTCGCCACCCACGTTTTTGGAGGAACGCGAGAAAACCTAAAGAAAGCCAATTTTTGTACGAAAACCAGAGATTCGGGAGAGAGGGGTTCGGGGGATAGGTTACGAAATGGGAAGTACTTAAATACCCATTTCGCCCGAGCAAAGTCGGTCTTGTTTGTTCATAATTCACTTTTAAAGATAAATGTGTTCTTCCTATTAAAATGATGATAAAAAAAGGGGTTTTAGAGTTAAAATGTAGGGAGATGACTCCTAGGCCAATTCAATGTAATGAAAGGACCATTGGTGTCATGTCCCAAATGGTTTTGGGTGATTGCACATTTGATTAAAGAAGAATAAGAAGAAGAAGAAGAAGAAGAAGAAGAAGATAAGTGCTTAAAACATTTACCTATAGTATCCTTAAAAAGAGAACCTCTTGTAAAGCCTTGAAGAAGAGGTTGAGTACTTTTGTTGAAGAAATCCCAAAGGAAAGGTCTAGGTAAAGAGTGAGTAAAAAGTCTAAAGTGATGATTTTTCAAAGTCCTCCTCCAATGATGGATTGGAGGGGTTTTTATAGTTGAAAAGTGACTGTTTTTGGAGCCAAACGGAGTCTCCAAGAAATCTTTCCCGGGCAAAATCATGTATAATGAGCAAGGGAGAGATTCTTGGGCAGAATCTGTAACTGACACGCCCCAGAAGCGCGCGCATCCCACCTAGGCGGTGGAAGGCGCGCGCGTCTGGCCTCAAGGGGCGGAGGCTCGCGACTCTGAGAAGCAATTTTTGACAGAATGGACTAGAAACTTAGAATTGTTATTCAGTTTAGTCCCGAGACTTAACGGAGTCTGTCTGGAACTTAACCAAAGTAACAGAAACTAACAGAAAACAGTTAGAAGAGGGAGAAACACAAAACCAAGTGTGCAATCGGGGTGAGCGGTCCGAGGCGGGGTGTCTACACCGTGGCCATTGGAGTGTCGTATGCTTTAGCATTTTCAAGTCCAAATTTCTTGATTAGGTCTCTTGTGTACTTGGCTTGATTTATGAAGATGCCATCATTCAATTGTTTGATTTGAAGCCCAAGGAAAAATGTGAGTTCTCCCATCATGCTCATTTCAAACTTTCTTTTCATGAGCTTATCAAAGCGCTTACAAAGTAACTTATTAGTAGAACCAAATATAATATCATCGACAAAAATTTGAACAAGTAAAGAATGATCATTATACTTAGCAATAAAAAGAGTTGTATCGATTTTACCGCGTTTGAAGCCTTTCTCTAGTAGGAATTTTGATAGAGTATCGTACCATGCTCTTGGAGCTTGCTTAAGTCCATACAAAGCTTTCTGAAGCTTGAAGACTTGATTTGGAAATCTGCTATCTTCAAATCCAGGAGGTTGAGCTACGTAGACCGTCTCTTGGAGTTCTCCGTTAAGAAATGCGCTCTTCACATCCATTTGATAAAGCTTGAATTTCTTGTGAGAGGTATAAGCTAAGAAAATTCTGATAGCTTCTTGTCTTACTACAGGCGCAAATGTTTCATTATAGTCGATTCCTTCCTCTTGCCTATAGCCTTGCGCAACCAACCTTGCTTTGTTCCTGGTGATGCTTCCATTCTCATCCATCTTGTTTCTGAATACCCATTTTGTACCAATAACTCCTTGGTTATGAGGTCTGGGTACTAAAGTCCAAACCTTGCAGTGCTCAAATTGGTTAAGTTCTTCTTGCATAGCAGTAACCCAGCTTGAATCTTGGAGCGCTTCATCAATCTTTTTTTGTTCGATTTGAGAGATAAAGGAGTGATATTCATCATCAAAGTTTGATGCTCTCCTAGTATGAGCCCCTACATTGAGATCACCAATGATGTTTGAAGTTGGATGATCTCTAACTTCACGAACCTCAGGGGGTAAGTTGGGTTGAGTACTAGGAATACGAAGATCTTCAATGGGTACTTCATTAGCTCCAGGATCAAGGTCATCAAAGGTGATTTGCTGAAGCGGAGAAACATCATGCGCAGGAGGGGGTGTCTGCGCATCAGGAGTCGCAACTTCTGGCGCAGCATCCGGATATGGCGCATGGGATGGACTTGCTTGATTCTGATTGTGATCAGTTTGATTATCATTCCGCGCAGGTGCAGTTTGTGGCTGCGTACCTATCTCAACATTCTCAGCAGAATCATCAGAATCATTTGGAGCCAAATGTGGCTCAAAGAGAGAATGTTCATCAAAAGTAACATGTACAGATTCAACAATTACTAGAGTAGTTCTATTAAAAACACGAAAAGCTTTAGAATGTTTGGCATACCCAACAAAAATACCTTCATCTGCTTTGGCATCGAATTTACCTCTATGATCTTTGCCGTTGTAGAGGATACAACATTTGCAGCCAAAAATCTTGAAGAAAGAAATGTTGGGCGCTCTTCCTCTCCATAGTTCATATGGAGTTTTGTTGTAGGCTTTGTTGATGAGGGATTTATTCTGAGTAAAGCAAGCAGTGTTGACAGCTTCTCCCCAGAAATACTTTGGCAGCTTTGCTTCTGCTATCATGGTTTTTCCAGCCTCAATCAACGTGCGATTCTTTCTTTCCACAACGCAATTTTGTTGAGGAACTCCAGCAGCAGAAAAATTATGATCAATTCCATGGTCATCGCAGTATTGAGCAACACCGTTATTCTTGAATTCAGTTCCATTGTCTGATCTCACGCTCACGATGTCGTCTTCCTTTTGAGTTTGGAGCTTTCGAAAGAGAGCGGTCAAGATATCATAGCAGTATTCTTTGGATATCATCATTTCGACCCATGTATATCTTAAGTAGTCATCCACCACAACTAAAGTATATTTGTTTCCTCCAATGCTCGCAGTGGTGACCGGTCCAAACAAGTCCATGTGAAGCAGTTGTAAACATTTAGAAGTTGAGGAGGCAATCTTGGTGGAGAAAGACTGCTTAGGTTGTTTACCGAGCTGGCATGCTGCGCATTTTCTGTCATGATGGTCAGCTATTTTGGGAGTCCTTTGACAAGATTTTCCCTTCCTAGCTTAGCCAAATACTTGAAGTTCAAATGACTTAAGCGCTTATGCCATAGCCAGCTGCTTTCACTTACATTCTTTGCTACAAAAAACAGAGATAGTGATAGAATATATAGTGGTAAGATCAATAATGTAAACATTAGTCTTACGAGTCCCTGTGAGCAAAGTTAGTCCGGATATGCCATCTTTGATATAGCAGTGCGTTTGCAGTGAAGTGACATTCCAAACCTTTATCGCAGAATTGTGATATGGAGAGCAGGTTGTGCTTGAGTCCTTCTACGAGCGCAACTTTCTCAATGCACACTTTATCTTTTCTGATTCTTCCATATCCAACTAAGTACCCTTTGTTGTTATCTCCAAAAGTTACAGAGGGGCCTCTTCCTTCATGCACATCTTCAAGAGCGGTGACATCTCCAGTCATGTGTCTAGAACATCCACTGTCAAGGTACCATATATGCGCTTTAGCTTGTGAAGAGTGCGCAGTGAAGCAGGAGACCTGAAAAGTAGACATTAAAAACGCAGGTCCCCCTTTATTCTTGGGTACTAGAGTTAGCAACTTTTGACAACCCACTCCTGTCTGACCTTAGGATTTTTATGTCCCTTGGCATTAGGAGTAAAATCGCAAAAGGCATTCTGCAGCCTTGTGACCTAACCTATCACACACAACACAATGATGTAAGCCACTTATAGATTGGGTTTTTACAAACTCTTTATTTTTCTTTGGCTTAGCATTCTGAACTGGAGCAGTTGAACTAGCTTTGACAAATATCATTTTCTGAGGTTTGGGTGCGCTTTTCTTAAGATGCGCATCTGGCGTTGGGGCGCATGGCTTTCATGCGCATGACCCTTTTGCGCAGATTTGACATTCGAAGTGAAGCGCAACCATAGTCAGAATATGAGAAATCATGCACAGATTCAACTTTAGACTTACCCTTGGCTTTACCAGTTTGCTTCTTTTGTTAGACATAATGGAATTTTGTCTTTGGACTTTCTCCTGTCCTTTACCCATTGAAGCAGAATGCTTTGCTTTAGGAATTTCAATAGTTTGTTGTGGTGTAAAATCCTTTTCTCTTTTAGAGCAAACGGCGCAATTTAAAGTTGTCACTAGTTGAGAACCCCAGCCTTCCTTATCTCCACTGGCTTTTTGGGATTCTAGAATTTGATCCATAGTGACACGATATTTGGTCCACTCATCAGTGATCTTTGTGAGATCAGCTACTTGAGCAGCTAACTCTTCGTTTCTTACTTTAAATAACGCATTTTGATCTGTCAAGAAATGGTTCTTTTCAGTAAGAGGAGTCATGCTCTTAATCTGCTCCTTAAGGAGGGCATTTTCAGATTTTAAAAGAGTTTTCTCCGTCTTAAGCTGTGAAATTTCTCCAATTGATAAGTCCACTGCTTCTTTCATAGAATTAAATCTTTTGATTACCTTTTCAGCTTGTTGAAATACAGACTCGCGTTCAGCAGCAGAGTCATTCTCTTTTACAATTTCAGCAGGAATTTTAAGAGATTCTTTACGCGGAGGCGCAGCTACAAATTTCTTTGTATGTCTGCTCTGGCAAATAAGTACTTGCCATTCTGTCTGCTTGGAGTCAGATGTCCCATTTCCACCAGTTCTGTGATGGTGGGACCTTTCTTCTGAATTGTACTTGGCGCAGCCTTTGTGTCCGTATGGGGATCATTGTCTGAATCGCTATCAACATCAGCATTGGCCACTAAGCAGAGCAGTCCATCCTCAGAGTCATTATCACTGTCTTCAGTGTCAGTCTCTATCCAAGTCTTCAGTTCCTTTTTTGCGCAGTCTTCTTCAGCAATCATTCCACGCTGCTTTGATGATCTCAGCGCAGTATTTCTCTTCATGTACTTAAATTTTGGAGTAGGGAATTTGAAGCAAAATGACCGGGATTTCTGCAGTTGTAGCAGACCAACTCTTCATCTTTCTTTGAGTCTTTTCCACGAGAGAATTTAGCTGGAGCTTTACATGAGGATCCTGGCTTGGAGAATTTCCTGAACTTTTGAAATCGTTTTAAGAACATGGCGAAATCATCATCATCCATTTCAAGTAGAGAGGAAGTAGAGACTTTGTCTGAGGTTTGAGCAGGCGCAGGTTCCTTTTGCGCAACATAGGAAACAAGTTTTCCTTTGCCTTCAGTTTTGTCAATTCGATCAAGTTTTAGCTTATACACTTTTAAGTTTGCGTATATGCTGCGCAGTGGCCAAGTATCTAGAAATCCAGAATCTTCCAGATGACTTGCCTTGTGCACATATCTGGAACCTAGCGCATCTAATAATTGAGAATTGACTTCTTATTTGTGAATGGTTCCAAGAGATTTACAAGAGTTTACAACAGCACAGAAGCGATCATATGTCTGTCTCAAGGTTTCACCATCTTTTCTCATGAAGCAGTTGAATTTCAATTTCAGCAGGAATTTCAAGAGATTCTTTGCGTGAGGGCGCAGCTACAAATTTCTTTGATAGGTCTGCTCTGGCAAACAAGTACTTTCCATTCTGTCTGCTTGGAGTCAGATGTCCCATTTCCACCAGTTCAGTGATAGTGGTACCTTTCTTCTTTGTTCTTGGCGCAGCCTTTGTGTCCGCATCTTGATCATTGTCTGAATCGCTATCAGCAACAGCATTTGCCATCAAGCAGAGCAGTCCATCCTCAGAGTCATCATCATCACTGTCTTCATTGTCAGTCTCAATCCAAGTCTTCAGTTCCTTTTCTGTGCAGTCTTCTTCAGCAATCATCCCGTGCTGCCTTGATGATCTCTGCGCATTATTCCTCTTCATGTACTCATATTTTGGAGTGGGACATTTTGAAGCAAAATGACCAGGCTTTCTGCAGTTGTAGCAGACCAATTCTTCATCTTTCTTTGAGTCTCTGCCACGAGAGAATTTAGTAGGTGTTTTGCTTGAGGATCCAGGTTTAGAGAATTTCCTGAATTTTGGAACCGCTTAACGAACATAGCGAAATCATCATCATCCATTTCGAGTAAAGAGGAAGTAGAGACTTTGTCTGAGGTTTGAGCAGGCGCAGGTTCCTTTTGCGCAACATAGGAAACAAGTTTTCCTTTGCCTTCAGTTTCGTCGATTCGATCAAGCTTTAGCTCATACACTTTTAAGTTAGCGTATAAGCTGCGCAGAGGCCAAGTATCTAGAAATCCAGAATCTTCCAGATGACTTGCTTTGTGCACATATCTGGAACCTAGCGCATCTAAGAATTGAGAATTGACTTCTTTATTAGTGAAAGTAGTTCCAAGAGATTTACATGAGTTTACAACAGCACAGAAGCGATCATATGTCTGTCTCAAGGTTTCACCATCTTTTCTCATGAAGCAGTTGAATTTTCTTTGCACCACAAATCTTTTGTTTTCCTTGCTTACTTTGTCTCCATTCACATATCCTTCAATAGCATCCCATAGTTCCTTTGCAGTTCCACCGCTCACAATTTGATTGTGCGTGGAGAGGTCTAGAGTGCTAAGAATGATGTTTCTAGCTCTTCCATCATAGCCAACCCATTTCTTTTTTACATCGGTCCATTCCCCTTTGGCCTTCTTGATTGTAGGATTATCCTTGTTGGTAGCAGCATCTGGATTGGCCTTCATTGGAATGTAGGGTCCTTCAAGAACGATGTCGTGGAGGATCTCGTCGATAGAAGAAAAATGAGTGAGCATGCAGTGCTTCCATATTTCGAAGTGATCTTCATTCAGCACTGGAACATGTGAATAGTTAGCCATTGCTCAAGATTTTGAATCCATATTGAATCGGCACCCAAGCTGTTAAGCTTGAAAAACAAAACAAGTTTTATGAAGGTGTTTGCTCTGATACCACTTGTTGGTCCCAAAGGGGCAACAAGGGTATGAAAAATGCTAGAGGGGGGGGGGGGAGGTTAATAGCGTTTTTAAATTATTTTCAAACCCTTTTGCAAATCAATGGCTTATGCGCACAGTTTTCAAATAAGCTAAGTATAGCGCGCAGTGAGAGTGTGAAATGCACAGAGGAAGTTTAAGCAGCTACTGCGCAAGAAAGGGCTGCGCAGAGATAAAAAACGCACGCGCTAAGTTTTGGCTTAAAGAGTTGGATAAAAAGGATTCTAAGGCAATAAGCAACAACAAACACAGCAGCAATAATAGCAATCTGATAAGATCAAGCAAAGCAGTAATTCAGAAATGATTAAGCAGGAAATAAATAGCGAGAATAAAGAACAAGGTATTTGGAGAGGTTCGATCGAAGAAAGATCTACGTCCTCTACCAAGATGGTTAATCTTGGATTTTCTAATGGAGAGATTTATATTGATGTGAGGAGCTTTTACAAGATTACAATGAATCAAAACTCAAATCAAAATCTATTCTATGAAGAACAAATCCTAGACTAAACCGGTGTATCTCAAGAAGTATGATCTAAGTGATCGAAGCTTCAAGAGGTGTGTGTGTGACAGAAATTCTGGGCTCTATGAATCTATGAGATGAAGAGCACGAAGAATTCTGGTGATACAAGGGTTTAGGATCTGGGCAGGAGTTTGAAGGTATGAAGGTTTGAAGGTTGATATTGAATCTGGGAATATAAGCAGCAATCTTCAGAACTTCAAATATATTAGTAAGCACAAACTCTAGCAACTTGGAAATGAAGATGAGCAGGCTATTTATAGCAGAGAGCTAAAAACTAGCCGTTGGAGCTCTGAGCAAAGACGATGACCTGGCACAAAATGATTGGTGAGCAGATGTCCTTTAGCCATTGGGGCTCTAATCAAGGTTGATGACCTGGCACAACATGATTGGTGCGCAGGTGATATAGAGCCGTTGGAGACTGAGCATGAAGACCAATTTCATAAGCTTCTTCTAGAAGGTTGACAGCTGTCTTTGTTTGAAATATTTCTCTTGAGCACATCTCCACCGTTGGATCTGCTGAGTGTGCTTGCTTCGTCGTTTCTGCACACCTCAGCACTTTAATAAGCGTACATCTTCAAAGCGTTTTCCAAGTTAGGTGATCCGAATGCATCGAAAACTGAGCAAGATAGAATGCTGCGCAGGAGAGACCTGCGTAGTGGTGTACTGCGCAGAGACCACAGATTTGCTTAGATAAATATTCCTTTTCGCTTCGAGCCCTATATTCTAAGCCTATCGAATAAAATGGACTAAGCTAAAAATTGAAGTTATAAAACTTCTTACATATGGTCCTAAAGTTCATAAAATATTAATAGGTGATGGTATCAATTAATTCTAACAAGTAGGAGGGTTAAGAAATAAGCATACCCAATAGGAAGATTCAACCCGAGAGACAATTGAATAAAGGATTCATTAAGCCTAGTATATCTATGTGGGGTGCGTTGTTATTGTTTGGGTATAAGAAGATATTCTACTTTACAATTTTATATGGAATACAGAGAGCTTTCTACTTTACAATTTTATATGGAATACAGAGAGCTTAACTAAGTAACTACGACGAATTATTACTTATTATCTTATATTGGTGAATTATTCAATCCCTGAAGTTGATCAGTGGTTTAGTTTGTGTTTGATTGATAAGTGGCAATTATTGGTTGAAGGTCGAATATGAGGATATATCGAATACAGTTTCTCATATTAGGTATGCTCATCATGAATTCGTGATTATATCGTTTAGATAGATAAATGGTCTAGTGGTATTGATGGATTTGAGGAATGATATTTCCAAATTATATAATTTCATTTTGGTGGTGAATTGATAAAGGATATGATCATTGTTAATGTTTTCTTGGGGATATGTCAAGTTTCACCATTATACTGAAAAGGATTAATTTATTATCTATAATAGTATTTCCAAATAGAGATTGAGGGGTATATTGATTCAAGATGATAAAGTACTTGTATATGTTTTGAGGATTAACTCCCTATGAATAGAATCATCTATGACTCAGGATTGATTGTAACTTTATGGATATTGCCTTAGCAGATTATATTTTTTTCAATTAGACCAAGTTTGAAATGTTATGTTAATAGACTATCAATATTTGATGGATATACTTTCTTACAAAAACAAAATATGAGATAAGGCAAGTGGGTAGAGAAATTCAAAGATCATGACTGTATTATATTTTATCATATAAGAAAGATGAGTGTAGTAGTGGAATGGAACACGTGTAGCAAAATTTGACTATGGGTACTTAAGGAGATTCACAAGACTAAGTAAGTTGCCCATTCAAGTTGAAACAAAATATAATGAGATATGAATTTGAAGAATCATATTTGATTGAATAGTGATAATGGTAAATTTTCGTGTATATAATTGAATTCTTGGGTTAACAATATTCAGAAGTGGTACATCGATGATTAGAGGATCACCCTAAGAGATCCCTAAATGTATAGGAATACATGATGATGAAGTTTGCGGTAGGGTTATCATATAATGGATAACGCCTCAATATTGTTATGTTATAGTGGATTGAATAACCCAGTCTTCTCACCTAATATGTGCTTCTATGCTATAATCGTTAGTCATATTCATTCCCTTGTTTGTTCAGGCAGTAGTATGATTACCTGGGATGCTTGTGGAGATAATATATCACAGGGACCATTGTTGTACATCTTGATCTTAATAGACTTCTCAAAATGCTATGGATATTTATTTGAGTCTTGTCATAATATTAGGAAACCTTAGGGACCGATGCATATTTATAAGGATATACTATGTGTATGTGGAGTTGATTCCAAATACTATTGGGATGATGTTTAGATCGTCAATACGTAGGGATGAACCGGAAAAATAAAATTAATCGGTGTTGATGATTTAAGGGTTGATTGAGAGCATAAAGCTAATCAAGAAAAAAAGAAAAGATCATTTATGATTCAGAATTGGTAAACAAGTGATACTGATAACTGGAAACGAGATCTTAATATGAAGTAAGGAATTTAGTTTTCTTGAAAGAATTACCTAAGAGTGACAATCATGAACTGAAAAGAATGATAGTCATGAGAATTTGAAATTTCGGAAGAAAGAGGAAGTTGATTATAGAATGACATGTTCGACATCTTTACCATATATCCCTGATTTTATATGAAATATGAGTCGTATATGTTTGAGTTAGGATCTACTTCATATAACCTGACTTTGGTTGTGAGGAATTATTTACAAAGATCGTTGAGTCAAAGGAACAAGTTTTGAGTAAAACTATCTCTTGTGAAAGTACTAAGGAAAATCGTGGAATTGAAGTGATTATAGGAGAAACAGATAAGAAGTGGGAAAATAAACACCCACAGTGGGTTGATGGATTTCATGAATCCTCTTGGGCATGTTTTCTCTAGTTAAGAATGGGAGTTTCTGAGTTTGTAAAAGTGAGAAAACAAATAATTAAATTTAGATTATTTTGATTATTTGATATTGAGAAATTTGTATTCTTATCTACTGATCTGCTGTTGTAGAATGTTTAATACGAGTATACGTGTGATATGACTATGTGCTATAATTTTGCTAAGTAAATTCGAGGACGAATTTATTTTAAGGGGGAGAGGATGTAACGCCCGTAGAATTTGCATGCATTCGATAGAAGTAACATTAATGTGCTTGCATTTTAATATAATAAAGATGCACTATTTATCCATATTTACTTGCTAGCTTTGTATTATGAACTTGAACATAATTGTGTGTTCTTGTGTTTATTTTCATTTTTAACGTTTAAAGAGAAAATGCACACACAAAAATATATAGATGATTTAAGAGTGCAATTTTCGGTTAGCTTTGACACCTGTACAAAAACAGCTATAACTCTTTGTAGAAAATTTGAAATCCATATCTGAAAAATGCTGAATAAACTAGACATCTAGAGCTTTAAAGAGAATATTTATTTGCTCAATTTAGCTTAGTAAATCGCCTTCTATGATCTGTATTAGTTGACCTTAATTTAACCAATTGCATTAATTGAATTAATTTGACAGGTTGGTTGGCCTTTGATGCTATGCCACCTCACTTAGTTATTTTGGTCACTTATACGAGCTATGTCTGAATGGGCTGGTGAAAATATGTTTCCTTACTAATAAAGTCTAGTATATAATACTCCTTTCCTACTCAGTTTACAAGGTAAAAAAATAAAATAAAATAATAAAGCTTATGGTATTGACTTTGTTGACTTAAGTAAATGGGTGAAACACGTGTAACCGACCGAAAAGGAGAATTCCATATCTGCCTTTACACTAATACCACCAATTCATTAGAACAATAACATAACAACAGTTACACATAGACTAGGTGCGGAACGGGCGAAGCTGGGATTCATTCGTGGAGAAATTTCCATCAATTATTTTCGGTGATGATTTCAACTTACGATTATCAAGCTCGATTAGGTGATCATTTATACCCGAATAAAAGCGAGTTTAATCAATGTCACTTTTAAGTAGGTAAGTTACTACTCCCTTTTAAATTATAATATTGCTCATACATATTATATGTGATACTTTTCTTGATAATTGTTGTTTTGTGGGAGTATTGGAGCTATTTGTTATTTGGACTATTTTGTGAGTATTCTCACTGTTGGAATCATTTCTTGGGTTTATATACATAAGATAAGAAGTTGTAATAGTACTTTTGAGATGGTGAATTAGTGTTAGAATGTTAAATAAATATTTGGGGGAAGTTGTAATAGTACTTTTGAGACGGTGAAATAGAGTTAGTATGAAAGAATTAATTATCACTGGCGGAGGTGAGTGGGCGACCGCCCAAATAGGGCCGGCGACCGCACATATTTCTGGATTGTTTTTGAGCCTGGGAGAGTGTATTTGGGCGACCGCACAGACTGTTGTGGGCGGCCGCACAGTCTGCTGGAAAAGTTAATGTGTTCCAATTTAAATGATTTTGGTTTCGTTTTATGTTCAGGTCTTGAGTCCTATTCTAGGATACCTAGATAGGCATTGTGGCACACAAGGGTGTTAGGAATTGGGTTCGATTAGGAACATATACAAGGTGTGAAATGGTGTTTAAGTTGCCCTACGGATTTGTTTAACATCTTAATGGTGTATTTATTTGGATTCCCTACTAGGGAATCCTAACTGTAAAGAAATGGTTAGGTTCATAGTCATCGTACTCTTTATGAGTAACTCATGGTTATCATCTTTATGATGTACTTGGTATGGTTCCCTACTTTGGAATCATAATATTTTAAATGTTCACTGTTGTTGGGCTCTTTATGAGCAACTCTTGTTTATCGTTGTTGGGCTCTTTATGAGCAGTTTATCATCTTTATGATGTACTTGGTATGGTTCCCTATTTTGGAATCATACAATGATTGTGCTTTCGTTTAAAGTCCAGCTGGTCTTACTTGGTTGAGTCGGGTAGTGATGAATATTATAATGGCACCCGAGTCAAGTTCAGTATAATGTTCTTCACTGGTAACCCCTTTTTTACCCCTTCCTGATTGTGTGGTTGGGTTGAGCTAGCTCCCTTGTGTGAGTATTCTAGCTACACGTTTTAGGGTTATGACTTTATATCATTTTCCCACCGTTGTTACTATTGTTGTTTGGTTCCGGAACCACTGCTTCAGCTCTTTGATGCTGCCTGTTGTTGCTGCTCTTTGATGCGGCCCTGTTGGTGTTGATCAGATTGTTATATCCTTTTAGGAGAACCTTGGCTCAGTATCCTTTGTTATGTGTTTATTTCAGCTTTGTGTGCGAGCTGGTCGTTATTTCCAACCGGTATGGGACGGTTGGCGATAGGGAGCCTCTCATTTGTTATGTAATATGTGTTATTCAGTTATTCAGTTTATATACATAATATTATGCCATGTAGCTGCATTTGTAACTTACTGAGATTTATCTCACCCCGTTCCTTTCAAATTTGTTTTCCTTAGTTCACAGGAAAACTAGAGGTTGTAAGCTGTGAGATCTGAAGTTTTGGGACTGTTCTGAGCATGTTATACTCTATTGGGGTAGCTGCTCTACGGAGCTTTTGTGTATTCTTGTTGTGAGCCCGTGGTTGTACAATGTATAGTGTTATGTAAGTATTGTTGTCTTTTGGGTATATATGTTATTAGTCATTCTTTCTTCCGTACTTGTAAATAGTCTCCGAGTTGTAATCTCGTTGAGGTGTAGTCTCAATAGCTGATGTGGTTTTGTCATCGACATATTTATGGTATAGTGTTGGTTTTTAGCAGGGTTCACGTACTTGGTTCAAGGTACCAAATAGGGCCTCGGGACTCGGGGCGTGACAGTTGGTATCATAGCAATGGGATTAGATCTTGAAAGGGAATAAGAACTCTGATATTGAATAGGTTTCAATACTTGGGTGTTATGATTTTGAGTGGTTTAGAAAACTAAGTTTTCTTGAAGTCAATTAGTTTCCTTGGTCAAGGAAAGTTGTGCAGTAGAAACATAATGAATGGATGAGGTTAAGATAGAAGTTGGTTGGGTTATGTGTGTGATATTGATGTCGAGTGATCCTTGTCTTGTGGTATATCAGGCATAGGACTGGTGTTAATAGTGTTGGTTCCATCGGGGTTAGTTGGTTTGAGAATCGAGGGTGCGAGTCTTTGAAGACTTGGGCGTATCTATCTATTTCGTAAAGTGGACAATGTTTCGTGCTATATACGAATGTTTGTTCTCATTCCTGGATTTATGTAGAGGTGTATTCTCGAATACGAGACTACGGGATTGCTACCGGTATATAGAAGAAACCCGATAGAATTATGGGCGATAATACCCTATAAGTTATAAGTTGGTTTAGTTATGTCACCTATACGGGATATTGATGTGATGAGTGGTATGGTCTAGCCTTCTATGTGTCATGAATTTCTTGTTTGCCATCGATTGGTGGTGAATATTTTTATATTAGTATGTTTGACTTTGTTTAGAAGCATACTAGATGTATATATAATGTTCATGTTCTGTATTGAAGATCAGAAAATTATTATTATAAGGTTGTGCTGGGAATTTAGCTTATTTAGTTGACAGTAGAACGTCTACACCAGAACTGGGAGATGTGCGCATTAATTTTGGAATCTTGGGTATACTTTATAGTGGTTGCAATATGTCGCTTCACCGATAGGGAACTTGAGTTATATGATGAGTTGTTATAGGCTACAATACTGATATGTGAATCAGTGAACATATAGCATCATGTGAGATAGAAGAGTGGAAGATTCAACCCGAGAGACAATTTAATAAAGGATTCATCAAGCCTAGTATATCTAAGTGGGGTACGTTGTTATTGTTTGGGTATAAGGAGAGATTCTACTTTATGATTCTATATGAAATACAGAGAGCTCAACTAGGTAACTACGACGAATTATTACTTGTTATCTTATATTGGTGAATTATTCAATCCCTAAAGTTGATCAGTAGTTTAGTTTGTGTTTGATTGATAAGTGGCTATTATTGGTTGAAGGTCGAATATGAGGATATATCGAATACAATTTCTCATATTAGGTATGCTCATCATGAATTCGTGATTATGTCGTTTAGATAGATAAATGGTCTAGTAGTATTGATGGATTTGAGGAATGATATTTCCAAATTATATAATTTGATTTAGGTGGTGAATTGATAAAGGATATGATCAGTGTTAATGTTTTCTTGGGGACATGTCAAGTTTCACCATTATAGTGAAAATGATAAATTTATTATCTATAGTAGTATTTTCAAATAAAGATTGAGGGGTATATTGATTCAAGATGATAAAGTACTTGTATATGTTTTGAGGATTAACTCCCTATGAATAGAATCATCTATGACTCAGGATTGATTGTAACTTTATGGATATTGCCTTAGCAGATTATATTTTTTTCAATGAGACAAAGTTTGAAATGTTATGTTAATAGACTATCAATATTTGATGGACATACTTTCTTAGAAAAACTAAATATGAGATAAGGCAAGTGGGTAGAGAAATTCAAAGATCATGACTGTATTATATTTTATTATATTAGAAAGATGAGTGTAGTAGTGGAATGGAACATGTGTAGCAAAATTTGACTATGGGTACTTAAAGAGATTCACAAGACCAAGTAAGTTACCCATTCAAGTAGAAACAAAATATAATGGGATGAATTTGAAGAATCATATTTGATCAAATAGTGATAATGGTAAATTTTCGTGTATATAATTGAATCATGGGTTTACAATATTCAGAAGTGGCACATCGATGATTAGAGGATCAACCTAGGAGATCCCTAAATGTATAGGAATACATGATGATGAAGTTTGCGGTAGGGTTATCATATAATGGATAACGCCTCAATATTTTTATGTTATAGTGGATTGAATAACCCAGTCTTCTCACCTAATATGTGCTTCTATGCTATAATCGTTAGTCATATTCATTCCCTTGTTTGTTCAGGCAGTAGTATGATTACATGGGATGCTTGTGGAGATAATATATGACAGGGACCATTGTTGTACATCTTGATCTTAATAGACTTCTCAGAATGCTATGGATATTTATTTGAGTCTTGTCATAATATTAGGAAACCTTAGGGACCGATGCATATTTATAAGGATATACTATGTGTATGTGGAGTTGATTCCAAATACTATTGGGATGATGTTTATATCGTCAATACGTAGGGATGAACCGGAAAAGTAAAATTTATGGGTGTTGATGATTTAAGGGTTGATTGAGAGCGTAAAGCTAATCAGGAAAAGATCATTTATGATTCAGAATTTGTAAACAAGTTATACTGATAATCGGAAACGAGATCTTAAGATCAAGTAAGGAATTTAGTTTTCTTGAAAGAATTACCTAAGAGTGACAATCATGAACTGAAAAGAATGATAGTCATGAGAATTTAAATTTCGGAAGAAAGAGGAAGTTGATTATAGAATGACATGTTCGACATCTTTACCATATATCCCTGATTTTATATGAAATATGAGTCGTATATGTTTGAGTTAGAATCTACTTCATATAACCTGACTTTGGTTGTGAGGAATTATTTACAAAGATCGTTGAGTCAAAGGAACAAGTTTTGAGTAAAACTATCTCTTGTGAAAGTACTAAGGAAAATCGTGGAATTGAAGTGATTATAGGAGAAACAGATAAGAAGTGGGAAAATAAACACCCACAGTGATTTGATGGATTTCATGAATCCTCTTGGCCATGTTTTCTCTAGTTAAGAATGGGAGTTTCTGATTTTTTAAAAGTGAGAAAACAAATAATTAAATTTAGATTATTTTGATTATTTGATATTGAAAAATTTGTATTCTTATCTACTGATCTGCTGTTATAGAATGTTTAATATGAGTATACGTGTGGTATGACTATGTGCTATAATTTTGGTAAGTAAATTCGAGGACGAATTTATTTTAAGGGGAGAGGATGTAACGCCCGTAGAATTTGCATGCATTCGATAGAAGTAACATTAATGTGCTTGCATTTTAATATAATAAAGATGCACTATTTATCCATATTTACTTGCTAGCTTTGTATTATGAACTTGAACATAATTGTGTGTTCTTGTGTTTATTTTCATTTTTAACATTTAAAGAGAAAATGCTACACACAAAAATATATAGATGATTTAAGAGTGCAATTTTCGGTCAGCTTTGACACCTTGTACTAAAACAGCTATAACTCTTTGTAGAAAATTTGAAATCCATATCTGAAAAATGCTGAATAAACTAGACATCTAGAGCTTTAAAGAGAATATTTATTTGCTCAATTTAGCTTAGTAAATCTCCTTCTATGATCTGTATTAGTTGACCTTAATTTAACCAATTGCATTAATTGAATTAATTTGACAGGTTGGTTGGCCTTCGATGCTATGCCACCTCACTTAGTTATTTTGGTCACTTATAAGAGCTATGTCTGAATGGGCTGGTGAAAATATGTTTCCTTACTAATAAAGTCTAGTATATAATACTCCTTTCCTACTCAGTTTACAAGGTAAAAAAAATAAAATAAAATAATAAAGCCTATGGTATTGACTTTGTTGACTTAAGTAAATGGGTGAAACACGTGTAACCGACCGACAAGGAGAATTCCATATCTGCCTTTACACTAATACCACCAATTCATTAGAACAATAACATAACAACAGTTACACATAGACTAGGTGCGGAACGGGCGAAGCTGGGATTCATTCGTGGAGAAATTTCCATCAATTATTTTCGGTGATGATTTCAACTTACGATTATCAAGCTCGATTAGATGATCATTTATACCCGAATAAAAGCGAGTTTAATCAATGGCACTTTTAAGTAGGTAAGTTACTACTCCTCTTTAAATTATAATATTGCTCATGTATATTATATTTGATACTTTCCTTGATGATTGTTGTTTTGTGGGAGTATTTGAGCTATTTGTTATTTGGGCTATTTTGTGAGTATTCTCACTGTTGGAATCATTTCTTGGGTTTATATACATAAGATAAGAAGTTGTAATATTACTTTTTACATGGTGAATTAGAGTTAGAATGTTAAATAAATATTTGGGGGAAGTTGTAATAGTACTTTCGAGACGGTGAAATAGAGTTAGTGTGAAAGAATTAAATATCACTGGCGGAGGTGAGTGGGCGACCGTTCAAATAGGGCCGGCGACCGCACATATTTCTGGATTGTTTTTTAGCCTGGGAGAGTGTATTTAGGCGACCGCACAGACTGTTCTGGGCGGCCGCACAGTCTGCTGGAAAAGTTAATGTGTTCCAATTTAAATGATTTTGGATTCGTTTTATGTTCAGGTCTCGAGTCCTATTCTAGGATACCTAGATAGGCATTGTGGAACACAAGGGTGTTAGGAATTGGGTTCGATTAGGAACAGATACAAGGTGTGAAATGGTGTTTAAGTTGCCCTACGGATTTGTTTAACATCTTGATGGTGTATTTATTCGGATTCCCTACTTGGGAATCCTAAGTGTAAAAAAATGGTTAGGTTCATAGTCATCGTACTCTTTATGAGTAACTCATGGTTATCATCTTTATGATGTACTTGGTATGTTTCCCTACTTTGGAATCATAATATTTTAAATGTTCACTGTTGTTGGGCTCTTTATGAGCAACTCCTGTTTATCATTGTTGGGCTCTTTATGAGTAGTTTATCATCTTTATGATGTACTTGGTATGGTTCCCTATTTTGGAATCATACACTGATTGTGATTTCGTTTAAATTTCAGCTGGTCTTACTTGGTTGAGTCGGGCAGTGATGAATATTATAATGGCACCCGAGTCAAGTTCAGTATAATGTTCTTCACTGGTAACCCCCTTTTTACCCCTTCCTGATTGTGTGGTTGGGTTGAGCTAGCTCCCTTGTGTGAGTATTCTAGCTACACATTTTAGGGTTATGACTTTGTTTCATTTTCCCACCGTTGTTACTATTGTTGTTTGGTTCCGGAATCCCTGCTTCAGCTATTCGATGCTGCCTGTTGTTGCTGCTCTTTGATGCCGCCCTATTGGTGTTGATCAGATTGTTATATCCTTTTGGGAGAACCTTGGCTCAGTATCCTTTGTTATTTGTTTATTTCAGCTTTGTTTGCTGCATGATGAGCTGGTCGTTATTTCCAACCGGTATGGGACGGTTGGCGATAGGGAGCCTCTCATTTGTTATGTAATATGTGTTATTCAGTTATTCAGTTTATATGCATAATATTATGCTATGTAGCTTCATTAGTAACTTACTGAGATTTATCTCATCCCGTTCCTTTCAAATTTGTTTTCCTTAGTTCACTGGAAAACTAGAGGTTGTAAGCTGTGAGATCTGAAGTTATGAGACTGTTCTGAGCAGGTTATACTCTATTGGGGTAGCTGATCTACGGAGCTTTTGTGTATTCTTGTTGTGAGGTTGTGGTTGTACAATGTACAGTGTTATGTAAGTACTGTTGTCTTTTGGGTCCGAGTTGTAATCTCGTTGAGGTGTAGTCTCAATAGCTGATGTGGTTTTGTCATCGACATGTTTATGGTATAGTGTTGGTTTTTAGCAGGGTTCACGTACTTGGTTCGAGGTACCAAATAGGGCCTCGGGACTCGTGGCGTGACACAAACTCTATCTACAGATTTCCAAGTGATCGACATACCATCCTCCTTTACCATCCTGCTAGGACGCCCTTGGCTTCATAAATCTAATGCCGTTCCATCCTCCTTGCATCAGTGTGTTAAATTCCAGTCAGGGAACGAGGTGACAGTTATCTACAGCAACCTGGTAATAGCTCAAGGCACCGACACAAAAGGAGTACCTGTGTTACAGATTCAGCATGAGGAAGACCGCAGACTCTTTAGTGGTTTTGAAATAGTGGCACAAGATCAGATATGTGATGACGATCTCACCAGAACTTCTGATTAAGTGCTACCTGTCTACAAGATACTTCAAAACATGGGCTTCATACTGGGGCTAGGGCTAGGCAAGCACTTACAAGGTCCCACACACTTGACTGAGGAAGTAGACCACAGAGGCCTGTTCGGGCTAGGATACATGCTTACTCCCACTGACAAAGTAGAGCAGAAACAGATAGAGCTACTCAAGAAGAAGCAACTCCCTTACAAGAAATCTGATATTAAACCTTACCACCTTTCCCTCAACAGTTACTATGTAAAAGAAGGTGAAGAGTATTCAAACTTCGAGTTCGCAAAGCCATGGTTCGACCAAAACGGAAAGCTACAAAAGGGTTTTGAAATCTTCAGAGATGTCGAGTTCGACCGGGCTAATCTAGAGCTAAGGTACATGGAACCTCGAAAGACTACTGGCATAGTTACTACCATCCAGAAGGAGTATTGCATCAAGGTGAATAAAGACCTGACTTACGATACTGAATTCGTGTCACTCGATGAACCGTTGGTCGGCAAAGCTAAGGAAACAGAACCATGGTAAAGATTTGTTCCAGCACCTGAGCCTCGAAGATGATATTGTGGCTGTTATCGAATACGGACCTGTGACTACGGCTATCGAGAATCTAGGGCTGGTCAGCTCCCCCCCTAGAAAGTCATTTCCCCTAGGACAGTTAGGTCTCCCTTTCTCACTTATGAGTTCATGTCTCCGTCCAAGTCTAATGACCTCAAGTCAAAAGACTACAATGTAATCGCAAACACTGTCTTTCCTCGTGCATTAATTGAAAGTCTCGATCTTTCTGAGTATCCCGCTATAGCCACTGTTATAAATGATAAATTAACTAATCAATCTAATGATTACAAATAGTTAATAACGATTCATTAAAAGAGGCAGACGCACACAAACTTAATAACGAATACATCCGAGAAATCTCAGAGCAGGTTATGAATCAAAGGGAAAGCCGAGCCCAAGTTGCCGATGAGGTGTTAACATGTGTGAATCTGGGAAGACAAGACAAGCCGAAGTTCAGATTGGGAGCTTCTTTCAAGGCGAAGAGCGAGAAGCATTGATCAAGCTGCTCAGAGAATATGAAGACATCTTTGCATGGTCCTGTGACGATACGCCAGATAGAAAATGGGAACAAGTGACAACACCAGACATTGGGCTAGTAAAGCAAGTACTGCCACAAGTCAAGCCCAAATGGTCTCCTCGAATGGCCATGAAAATCAAAAAGCTGCTACAGAGAGACCTCATCAAGTTGGTATTTTGGCATAAATGGTTGTTCAACATCCTCTCCGCAAAGAAGTACAAAAGGAGGGTGACAGTTCACATAGACATCACGAGTCTTAACGAACTGAACCCCAAACACAATTTCCCGCCGTTTGACTTGAATGCACTGTTAGAAGCTGCCGAAGACAGAGATATTCGATCATTCCTCGAAGGTTTCCCCGGAAAAAATCAGATACCCGCCTCAGATTCATAGAATGGAAGGGCATTGGTATCTCTTACCACGTGCCAACAAGATCCCTAATAGATACAAACGTCTCATAGATGATTTAGTAATACACTCCAAGAGACCCTACGGTCGACACATCGAAGATCTGCGGAAAGTCTTCAACATTCTGAGAGGTCAAAAAATTCTCCTGGATCTGTCAAAATGCAAATTCGGTACTATTCAGACAAAAGCCCTAGGCTACAGATTGGGACAAAATTTCGAGGCTGACCCAAAAAAGATCATAGAGTTAATCATGATGCCACCCCCTCGCCAAGAAAGTGAAAGGATCAAACTCCTAGGTCTGCTACACTACATCAGCCGCCTCACAATGGCAGGAGACTCGCTCCTAAAAAAATTACAGCATTGCTCAGAAGAAAGTTGGAACCAGAAAGGTCAATGGACTCTAACTTAACTAAAGAGCCACATAGCAAATACCCCGTCCTTACGACCACCACACGGGAAATCCAAGTTAAATAATGGAGCCCCCATCAGTTTCCGACATTGCTCAAGCTCGGATCTACCATTGGGCCTCATGTTCAAAGCACTGAAGAAAATTGGTAAACTACAGCCGATGCAAGAATTTGGTCTTACTACGACACTACAGATTTTTGGACTGCGCAGAATGTGTTCTTATCACCAGAATAAAGGACATAGTACAGACGACTGTCAGGAATTGAAAGAGGAGATCCGACTACTTATCGAGATGGTTAACCAAGCAGAATGAAGATTGGGTGTACACGGACGACAACGGCTTCCTCCCAGTCAAGATTTACAATCTCCGCCACTACTACAACTGACCACTACGGTCCTTCTCCACAAGCAGTACTATCCAACAGCGGAGCTCTCCATCAATGGTCTTCTACAACGGCCATTCCCCTTGTAAAAAAAAATATTCTTTACTCCCCCCTTTCTATCTTCCCTTTCTACAATCAGAAATGAACTACGATGACCTGAGTCCCTTAGCCCTACTTGTAAAAGGGGAACGTAGGCAGCCTTCAATGGTGCAGTCTCAAAAATAAATAAAAATCCAAATCTGGTTTGAGCAAATTTCAAATAAAGCAACACAATCTGTTTATTACTAAAGCAAAATCTCTATTTCCATAAGTCACTACACGTTAACATTTATTTGATAAGTCTAAGCTCGAAAGAACCTACGAATAAATAACCTGCTGTGAAATTTAAATAAATTAAAACAAACTAAAATCTGAACTATGTGTCTGCAACGACTGTGGTTGGATACTGTAGATACCACGGGGGACCACGGCTTGGCTAGAGCGCGTGAATTAACCTAGGATGTCTAATTGTGTTTTAGAGTCGCCACCCACGTTTTTGAGGAACGTAAGAAAACCTAATGTTTATGAGCCTAAATTTGATTTACGAAAACAGAGATTCTTTGGGATGAGGGATTCGGGGGTTAGGTTACGAAATGGGAAGTACTTAAACACCCATTTCGCCCGAGCAAAGTCGGTCTTGTTTGTTCATAATTCACTTTCTAAGATAAATGTGTTCTTCCTATTAAAATGATGATAAAAAGGGGTTTTAGAGTTTGAAATGTAGGGAGATGACTCCTTGGCCAATTCAATGTAATGAAAGGACCGTTGGTGTCATGTCCCAAATGGTTTTGGGTGATTGCACATTTGATCGAAGAAGAAAAAGAAGAAGAAGAAGAAAAGAAGTGCTTAAAACATTTACCTATAGTATTCTTCAAAAAGAGAACCTCTTGTCAAGCCTTGAAGAAGAGGTTGAGTACTTTTGTTGAAGAAATTCCAAAGGAAAGGTCTAGGCAAAGAGTGAGTAAAAGGTCTAAAATGATAATTTTTCCAAGTCCTCCTCCAATGATGGATTGGAGGGGTTTTTATAGTTGAAAAGTGACTGTTTTTGGAGCCAAACGGAGTCTCCAAGAAATCTTTCCCGGGCAAAATCATGTATAATGAGCAAGGGAAAGATTCTTGGGCAGAATCTGTAACTGACACGCCCCAGAAGCGCGCGCATCCCACTTAGGAGGCGGAAGGCGAGCGCGTCTGGCCTCAAGGGGCGGAGGCGCGCAACTCTGAGAAGCGATTTTTGACAGAATGGACTAGAAAGTTAGAACTGTTATTCAGTTTAGTCCCGGGACTTAACGGAGTCCGTCTGGAACTTAACCAAAGTAACAGAAACTAACAGGAAACACTTAAAAGAAGGAGAAACACAAAATCAAGTGTGCAATCGGGGTGAGCGGTCCAAGGCGGGGTGTCTACAGAGCCCCTCGGCGGTGTGGATTGCGAAGCAAACGCGCCGACGAAAGACAGACATCCGCCTAGGACATCACCAAGAAAAGGAAAAGACTCGATAAAACCAGAAATTTGAAATTGCAGAGGATAGAGGTGCGCTCCCTGTGTGAGCGGCTTTGAGAGATAAGGGTGCGCTCCCTGTGTGAGCGGCTTTGCCAATAGCGGGATCCGTTTGCTGGAAGAGGGATCTGTTTGTTGGAAGCGGGATCTGTTTGCTGAGAGCGAGATCCGTTTGCTGAAGGCGGGACCTGTTTGCTGAGAGCGAGATCCGTTTGCTGGAGGCGGGACCTGTTTGGTGAGAGCGAGATCCGTTTTGCTGGAAGCGAGACCTGTTTACTGAGAGCGAGATCCGTTTGCTGGAGTGCGGGACCCGGAGGACCGTTTTCTGAAGTGCGGGACCCGGAGGACCGTTTGCTGAAGTGCGGGACCTAGGGGACCGTTTGCTGAAGTGCGGGACCCAGGGGACCGTTTGCTGAAGTGCGGGACTTGGAGGACCGTTTGCTGAAGTTCGGGACCTGGAGGACCGTTTGCTGAAGTGCGGGACCTAGAGGACCGTCTGCTGAAGTGCAAGACCTAGAGGACCGTTTGCTGAAGTGCGGGACCTAGAGGACCGTCTGCTGAAGTGCGGGACCTAGAGGACCGTTTGCTGAAGTGCGGGACCCGGAGGACCATTTGCTGAAGTGCGGGACATGGAGGACCGTCTGCTGAAGTGCAGGACCTAGAGGACCGTTTGTTGAAGTGCGGGACCCAGAGGACCGTTTGCTTTGGATGGATGTAGATCTTGTTCGATGAGGAAGCAGTGATTCTGTGGCTCATCCCGAACCAAATTGTTGTCGTGAGTCGTACTTTGAAGTTTGACTGTTTGACTTTGACTTTTGATGAGGTGCGGGCACAGTTGACTGCGGAGTGCTTTGTGCTGGGGATGAATTGTAAAAACTGGTCTTTTGAGAAGTAAAAGACGCCCTACTTTGAGTGGGAGTTTCTATCTTATTTCAGTTTTTTAGACATGCCTTAAGGGCGGACCAAATTAATGTGTGCCCAGCTGGGTGTTTGCTGTCGTCGTTTTGAGCTTCTCTTTTTGGTGGGATTGATCTTTCCTGTAGATAGAAGGTGTTTGAACGTGCCTGGGCTTCTTTCTTGAACTGACAAGGGCATGTTTCTGGAGCATCATCCATCTGGGACACGGGCGCTTCCTCTCTTGTATACTGGACGCACGCGCCTTTTATACCGGTGTCGGGAGGCACGTGCCTCTGGGAGGTAAAATTCAGGGCCTGATACTTGCTGTCCAAAAGATCCTCCAATAGCTATAATATCAGCTTCTGGTCGACAATTCGATTCCAACAGCCATTTTCTGTCATTTTTTTAACACCATTCTATTACCCAATCTTGCTTATAACCTTCTTTCCCATGGCCTCCAACCTTTTTAGTCTTGATGCCGAGGTTGTCAAGAATTACGAGAAGGATTTTTCGACCTTCGTGTATTCTTTTAAGACTCATCCTAAAAATGCCTTCATCAAAGATTTCGGGCTTCGAATTCTCTTCACTTTGCAGACATTGAAGACGGATTGGGACTTGTTGAAGGCTGCTGCAGCCTTTTGGGATTGTGATAGCCATACATTCAAATTTTCGGCTAATGAAATGGTGCCGACCGTTGATGATTTCGGGGCCATTTTGGGTATGCCTTTGGCCGGTCGGATTGCTGTCCCCAAGTATTACCGCGGTGTTGTTGATTCTTGGGTTGACATTCCAAATCTCCCTGTCGGAGAAGTGAAGAAGATGATGCACGGGACCGTTGTTGACATAATTGAGCTTCTGATGTTCTTCAGTTTGCATTCGAAAGATGTCGCGGTTCAGTCCTTTAAGAGAAATGCCATGGCTGTCTGCCTTTTCAGCGAGGTTTTGTTTGTCACTCCTCTGGGTACTGCGGATGCGCAGTTGGCTTAGATAGTGTTGCAGGCGAAAGGACAGCGATTTAGCATAGTTCCGCTTATTGTAGGAGAGACCTTGCATGGTTTGGACGAGTTGCACCGTACAGGCGAGATGCGACGAGGAAGCCCCTTGCTTTTAACCATATGGCTTCGGGAGCATTTCAGGCTTTATGCGGCGGATGGCGACCTTTCTCCTTTTGCTGTTCATAGGCGACGGTTGCTGATTAGGGATTTGACCGAAGAGGGTTGGAGGAGATTTTTTGCTTCTCGTCTCACAGCTGATGTTGAGTGGTGTCCTTGGGGTCTTCGCCCTTTTGTGGAGTGGACTTTCGGTTTCCAGCACGTGGTTTTACCCGGATTGAGGGACTCTTCGTTTTATCATCCAGAACGGGTTCTGAGACAGTTCGGTCGTCAGCAAATAATTCCTTTTCCGAGGAATGGGGTACTTCGTCCAGTTTCTTATATGGATCCGGACTTCTCGAATGAGCTTCAGTTGGCTTGAGGAGATGATCGTGACCGTTGGGTTTCCGCTCCATTGCACCGGGGTAGCATTTTTCTTCCCGAGAGTTACTTGGATCATTTGCTTGGTACCGTCTACCGTGGCATTACTTGGGTAGATGCTCTTCGGGCGGAGTTGCTAGGAAGGGATTTTAAGCCCAGCAGTGCTTTGAGGTGCAAGGAAGCTGCTGCTGATGTGAACAACATTCTGACCGACCCTTTCGGTACTCCCTTGGATGACTTTTATGCTCGGAGGCGTTTGGTTGCGCAGAAGATATCGCTCCGCATCAGTGTCCCTAGGCCTCCCAAGAAGAGTAGGATTGATGGTCGTTCGGGTGGTCCTTCAAAGGCCAAGAGAAAATTAGATTTTTCCTAATACCCCCAAGAGATTGTATTTAAAATAGACCACTTGTTAGGATTTTAATGTTTTAATGTTTTTTATTAGCTCAACATTTCCGTTGTAATGATAAGAATGTTTTAGTGGATGAATAAAATTGCATCTCGTTAATTTGAGAATGATTTGGGTATTTGTTTATGTTTTAGACCGCACCCGAAGGTTGCCTACGTTCATCCAGTGTAGAGGCTCAGGTCTCCGTAGTTCAAACAAACGAAGACCATTTTTTTTTTTGTGCACCCTGTTTTTTGCCTAGACCGCCCTTTCGGGTTTTCAATCTAGCGGGCTTCTTTTTTGCACGTGCTCTAATTTTTGCCTAGGCCGCCCTTACGGGTTTTCAACCTAGCGAGCTTTTTTTTTCTTTTTTTTTTTTTTTTTTTTTTATGGTCTTCGTTTATTAGACGTAAAACCTCTTCAATTTGTCGAGGTTGACTTCTTTTGGCAGTTGATCTCCGTCTAAATCCACGAGTCGGACTGCACCGCCGCTTAGTATCTTCTTGACTACGTACGGACCAATCCATCGGGGTCCCCATTTTCCAAGGGGGTTCATGGCATTAGGAGGGTGTTGTCTTAGGACCAAATCTCCCACACTGATGTTTCGGGGCTTCACCTTTTTGTTGAAAGCCCTAGCCATTCTTTGTTGATAGGCCCTCGTACGTTCGATCGCTCTTAACCTTCTCTTGTCGAGTAGGGCTAGCTGTTCATATCGACTTTGCATCCAATCGACTTCATTAACTTGGTTCTCGAGGAGGACCCGCAGGGATGGAACTTCAAGCTCTATTGGTAGTACAGCTTCGGAACCATATACCTGTGCATAAGGAGTTTCTCCAGTCGCTGTCCGTATTGACGTGCGGTAGCCCCATAATGCTAGAGGTAACTTTTCGGGCCAATCCTTTCCAGTGGAGGCCATCTTCTTCACAATGGTCTCGATTGTCTTATTAGCTGCCTCGACCGCGCCGTTTTCTTGAGGGCGGTATGGAGATGACTTGTGCTTAGTAACCTTGTATTCTATCAGGAGTGCGTCCATCTCTTTCTCGAAGTGAGAGCCATTGTCTGAGATGATCTCATGAGGAACGCCGTACCGGCACATGATGTGGGTTTTTACGAATTCGGCCACATTCTTGGCGTTAAGAACTCGGTAAGCTTGTGCTTCGACCCATTTTGTAAAATAGTCCACTGCTACTAGGACAAAGGATTGTCCGTTGCTTCCAGTAGGGTGAACTTTGCCGATGATGTCTATGCCCCAACAAGAGAAAGGCCAAGGCGTGGTCATATTGTAAAGCTGTGAGGGTGGAGCGTGCTGTAGATTGGCATGGAATTGGCATTTGGCGCACCTCTTGACTTTCTCGATGCAGTCCCTTTCCATGGTACTCCAATAATAACCCATGCGTAGTATCTTCTTGGCCAACATAAACCCATTCATGTGAGGCCCACATTCACCTTCGTGGATCTCATGCATTATTTCTTGAACTTCGGTCTCGTTTGCATATAGGAGATTGATCCCCTCGTGATGCCTTTTGTAGACTCTGTCCCCAATCAGTACATATCGGGAGGCTAGTCTTTGCAATGCCATTTGAGACTTCTTATTGCTGTTCTCGGGATAAGTACCATCCTTGAGGAAATTCATGATATCTGCCAACCACAGGGAGTTTGCTTGGACCTCGTTGATCTCAATACTCATGCAGTATGCCGGACTGTTTTGTAGGGAAATTTTGAAGGGCTTCACCATTTTACCCTCAGGTATCTCGACCAGTGAAGTGATGGTGGCTAGTGCATCAGCAAAACGGTTCTTGTCCCTTGGCAGGTAATTGAAGGTGATTTCTTGAAATTGTTCAACCAACTCCTCGAGATGTTGACCATACCGTTGCAGGGTCAAGTCTTGAATCTTCCATTTTCCAGATGTCTGATTAATGATATGCAAGGAATCACCGAATACTTCTAAACTTGTGACATTTCTCTCGAGGACTGCTTCGAACCCCGCTATGCAAGCTTCGTACTCAGCGGTGTTGTTAGTGGCTTCAAATTCGAGGCGGATAGCGATTGGAGTATACATGTCCTTTGGATCAACGAGTAACATCCCTATGCCATATCCGTGCTTATTGGCTGCGCCATCGAAAAAAAGTTGCCACTTATTTTCCTCTGTTGTGGCGCAAATTAAATGCTCGTCGGGGAACTGTACATCTTCCCCCTTCACTTCATCACAGGAAAATTCAGCAAGCTGATCACTGAACACCTTCCTCCTGATGGATTTGAGTGTGACGTAAGTGATATTGTAGCCGGTGAGCATGAAATACCATTTGGCTATTCTTGTTGACATGAAAGGCTTCTCAAAGATGTAGCGGAGCGGGTCCACTTTCGCTACCAATTTGATTGGGAAGGCCTCCATGTAATGCTTGAGCTTTTGAGTAACCCAAACCAATGCAGCACAAGACTTCTCTAAGACAGAGTAGTTCTTTTCAGCTCCTTGAAACCGTCGGCTGACAAAGTAGATGGCATTCTCCTTCGTGGAGTCTCGCTGTTCTTGTGCTAACATAGCCCCTAGGGCTTCATCATTAACAGTGAGATAGAGCAAGATAGGCTTCTCTTCGTGTGGTGGAACCAAAACTGGAGGACATGTCAAGTAATGCTTCACTTGGTCGAAGGCTTCTTGGCACGCATCGGTCCATTCTAGAGCCACATTCTTTTTTAGTAGCTTGAAGATTGGCTCACACGTGGAAGTGAGTTGGTGCACAAACCGACTGATGTATTGAAGTCTGCCCATGAACCCTTTGATTTCTTTCTGCGTCCTTTGGGGAGGCATGTCAATGATTGCCTTGATTTTGGAGGGATCGGCTTCAATTCCTCTTTCAGTGACCATGTAACCAAGAACCTTTCCTCTGATGACCCCAAAAGTGCACTTTGCGGGATTGAGTCTCATCTTGTGTTGTCGAAGCCTTTCAAAGAATTTGCGAAGATCGATCAAATGTTGACCATTGGTTCCCTTGGAATGGATGATCATGTCGTCTACATAGACCTCGATCTCTTTATGAATCATGTCATGGAATAGATCCGTAACATCCCTCTGGTAAGTAGCCCCAGCGTTCCTTAGTCCGAACGGCATGACTGTGTAGCAGATCCCCTACGGAGTTGTGAAACCTGTCTTGTGTTGATCCTCTTCGGACATGAGAATCTGATTGTAACCGGTAAAACCGTCCACAAATGAGCGGACTTCATAGTTGGCAGTTGAATCGACGAGCATGTCGATGTTTGGTAGTGGAAAATCATCTTTCGGGGAAGCTTTGTTCAAATCCCGGAAGTCCACACAAACTCGAACCTTGCCGTTTGCCTTTCTGACTGTCACAATGTTGGCTAGCCAAGTTGGATACTCAATGACTTTGATGAAACCCACACTGAGGAGCTTTTCAATCTCTTCTTTGACTTGTAGAGACCATTCTGGCTTGATCTTTCTGAGCTTCTGCTTTACTGGCTTGGCGTCCTCTCTGATCGAATTTTTCATTAGCAAAGAAAGGAAACACACGCTCGGCTATTGCCTCCATATCCTCTTGGGTGAGGGCATTAGAAACACTTTCGGACTCGAAAGTAAGTGTGAGCCGCTCTTCCGTTGTTGCTGTACGGGGTATGCAACCCATTTCTCGGATCAAGAAATCCTCGGATACTATGGGTCCCTTCGTTGAATACCAGTTGTTGATTGGCTCGGAGCTTGGCTAAATCTCGCCAATAGATGGTCTCTCCATTTCTGTGTTGTCGGAGATGGCGTTGACTTGACAATCATCCATGATGGCAAATTCTTCGAACATGGAGGCTAGATCGGATATTTCTTCCCCCACGGTAATCTCTACCTCGGATTCTATAGTCACTTTCTTGCCCCTCCACGCTCGGGGTGACATTTGAGTAGGTTCCCTTTCTAGTGCCGGTATTTCACAGTCGGTGAAGATCTCGAGACCGGGCCTTCTGACGCCCTTGTCGTTAACCCACGGTTCGAGAAAGATCATGTACGGGACATCTTCCCCTTGGCGAACAAAATAACCGTTTAGTGTGTTGCGGTAAGGCCTCAAGTTGGGGATTTCATATCGTCGACCTTCTTTGTGAGCTTGGGTCCTTTGATTCTTGACTGCTTGCTCGTACTTGAAGTCATCCTTGGTAGGCTCGTATCCCAGACCAAACTTGTTCTTGACAAAAGGAACTTCCACGGGGCGTAATATCCCTTGTTGATGTTTCCCTAGGCCGAGACCGGGAAAGTGATTCATGTTCCTCATGATGCGGAGGACTTTAGGATTGCTGGGGACCCACTGTCTGTTTCCCCCTTCTTTGTCAATGGTGTTGACGCCGGAGAGAGTGGCATCTTCTATCCCGTGTTGGACTTGGTGAACGGGTTGTCCCCCATTTCTGTGGACGGTGACATTCTCGGCTATAATAGTGACTATCTCGTCTCCATTTCTGATCTTGACACACTGATGGAGAGTGGTAGGTACAGCATTGGAACTGTGGATCCAAGGTCGACCCAGAAGTAGGTTGAATGAAGCAGGAACATCAAGTACTTGGAATGGGACGGACATGATCATGCTTCCAAATTCGATATCAACTTCTAACATTCCCATGACTGTACGGGCAGTGATGTCGTACCCTCTAATGTCTTATGCGGAGGGTTGTAAATCGGAGCTTTGAGTCCCAGTATGCCCATGACTCGGCTAGGCATTAAGTTGAGTGCAGAGCCACCGTCTACTAGAACCCTTAAGATGGGTCTCCCCCTTGCCCTTAGTTTGAGGTAGATTGCTTCATTGTGTTCAGACCCAAATGGCGGGAGGTCCATATCGGCAAAAGTGATGACATTACCGAAGTGAATGTGACCTATCATTGCTGTGAGGTCCTCGGGTGTCATGTCGGGAGAGACTGATGTGTCATCCAAGTTCTTGATGACGAGGTCTCGGTGTTTCTTTGATGATGCAATAAGGTCCCAGATGGATATGTTGGCTTGCGTCTTCTTGAGTTGTCTTAATAAAGGATCTTCGGGTATGTTGCGTGCTTGCGATCTTTGAGAAGAGGTGCTGGTTGCTGCAGTATTGGGAGGGATTGTGCTCGTTGTTACTCGGCCCCTGCGAGTGAGCACGTTCACGGTCCCTTGTAGCTTCTTCTTCCTATTCTCTAAGACTTCCCTCATAATCTCATCATAAGTCACAACATAACAAGAATTATCAAGTTTATTCATATCATCGGAGCCCTCATTCACAATTGGGATCGAATGAGTGGTTCCTTCAACCTCTCCTACCTCTATTACATTGACACCACCCTCATTAGGGATTATGAATTCCTTCTTGTCTATGATGTCTTGGATGGTGTTGTGGATGGAGAAGCAATCCTCGGTGAGGTGGCCGGTGCATTGATGGTAGTCGCACCATTTGTGGTGAGCATGATTGGCACGGAGCGGTTGTGGTTGCTTGTACCCTTGAAGAGGAGTGATTTTCCCCTTGGCCTTTAGAGCTTCATAGGCCTCGGTGATGGTCATGCCGTTGAGAGGGGTGTAGACGCGGTCGTTTTGGAACCGCTTGCCTTTTTGTGGGGGAACCTTCTTGTAATTTCCCTTGTCAGTAGTAACGGCATTTATAGAAGCCTCCTTGTTTGAACTAGAGGCGGCCTTGTATCGGTAAGTAGGAGTGGCCTTCTTAATCTCCTTGAGCAAGTCATCCATGCGTACCCCCACCTAATACATTTGGGAGAAGTCGGAGTAGCAAGCCCCACTTAGGTGGGTACAGAGATCAATCTTGAGACATTTGAGAAAGATGTCCATTTGCTTTTTTGTGTTTGGCCTCTCAACAATTTCAGAGAGCTTGTCATTCCATCTCCTTATGAAGTCAATGAAGGACTCGTTGTCTCTTTGAGTGGTATTCTCGAGCTCTTTCCTTGTGGGCCGGTGAGTGGTGTTGCCTTGATATTGATTCTTGAAGGCAAGCATAGCGGCATCCCAATCAAGACGGACAGTGAGCGGGAGAGTTGCATACCAATCCTTGGCCGCCCCCTCAAGGGTGAGAGGAAAGCATTGAGCCATAACTTTTGGGGAGACCTTCTTCGGAACCATAGCCCAAATGTAAGTCTCGATGTGAGCCATCGGGCATGAGTTGCCCTTAAACTTGCTAATGTCGGGCATCTTGAATTTGTCGGGAAGAGCGGCCATCGTGCTCATGAGGATGGATGACTGATAAAGGCTTGTGTTGGAGCCTTTTCCCATGTTGAGACCGTCAAATTTCTGATCAATGTAGGCCATGATGGAATCGACCATTTTGGGGTCGTTGTTGTCGGTGCTAGGTCCCCCCACTTTTTTGGTACGGGCACTGACATACGGGATTTCAAACAAACCCTTGGTCCACTCGGATTCCTCGTTTTCATTAACCCCCTAGTTCTTGGAGAGTTTGAGGAGCTTGGCTTTCAGTTGGTCAACCTCGGCCTCGTGGGCCTCCTTTTGGCTGTCGACATGAGCCTGCCACAAGGCTTCTTTGGTTTGAGCCTCTTGGTTAAGGGTGGAGACTTGTTGTTGGAGTGTTTGAACCATGGCAGAAAGCTATTCGAGAGTCATGGCATTGTTGGTGTTGGAGTCGCCGGCCATTGATGATGTAGAAGCTGTTGGAGTGATCGGTTCACGGACAAGCCTGTTGGATGAATCTCTGTAGATGCGGAGAGTACCAATCGGACCTATAATTGGAGAAGTAGCCCTTGTCAGTCTCGGTTCACACTTTCGGTCCATGAGGAGGTTGAGAACACACAGTTGGGCACACGACTCGAACCACATAAGAAAAAGACTCTTTTTTTTTTTTTTTTGTTTTATAAGTCGGAGGGAATGGATCCCTTTTGGGGTTTCTAAGAAAATAATGGAATCGTCACACTAGTATATAGACCATCTCGCGGTCCCATATACTCATCGGATTCCATCGCGTTTGTGAATCCTACATGTATCGGGATTAAACTAAATTAATGTAGTAAAGCATACATGCGGGGACAGATTTTTATTTTCGTCCAAAATAACCACTTTTGGGGACGGATTTTTATTGCGTCCGTTTCAACAATTTGGCATGTATGATTTGAAGACATTAGTTTAGGGAAATCTCGGTACATGGAAACCGACTTGAGTCACGGAGTGTTAGACCCTAACTAGAATTATGTGGTTTGTGCTCGGCTTGAATATGAGGCTTAAAGGTCACCCCCGGCATGTAGTCATGAACTACGCCACGGGCTGAGGTTTACCGCTTCGAAAGAGCCAAGGTCGAGTGGAGATTGAAACTTTCTAGGACGGGCCTCGACGGGTTTGGGGTTGGACTTGTGCGACTCGATAGTGAGCAGTTCATAGGAGTAATGTGCACGTAGTGTGAGGTCTATCACGTGACAAAAAAAATTTTATTTTTTATTTTTTTTTTGAAAAGAAAAGATAAGAATACATAAACACATAAATTACAACTCCCGAATCACCCGTGTGACTGGTAAATAAAACATAAAAATAAACAGTCCAAGGGTTCAATTCTGTTCTGATGCAGGCAACTGTACCCACACCCCACGTTCTGTCCAGTCACTGAAACTGTTCTTGCCCTGGAAATTGACCCAGAAGCGCGCGCCTCGGGCTAATGTTATGGGAAGCGCGCGACTGGCGCATAGAAACTGGGAGGCGCCCGCTTCTGGGCCCACCTGTCAGATTATCAGAAACTTATGGACTCAGGGGATTGCCCTGGTCCTGATTGTGTGATGGAACCCCTGCAATGTTTGTTAGCACAGAATAGTAGAAAGAATAGGAAGAACAAATGGAAGGTGGGCGATTCTGGATTTTGACGCGGGACGCGCGCGCTTTGGACCATGAAGGTCCGAGGCGCACGCTTCCCATGTCAATTTCCAGAATGCCCAGAAAAGTGAATTATGAACAGAAACACAAGTTTAACCCTCAAGCGCCCCCAGCAGAGTCGCCACTGTAGATACCCCAGGGGACCACGGCTTGGCTAGAGCGCGTGAATTAACCTAGGATGTCTAATTGTGTTTTAGAGTCGCCACCCACGTTTTTGAGGAACGTAAGAAAACCTAATGTTTATGAGCCTAAATTTGATTTACGAAAACAGAGATTCTTTGGGATGAGGGATTCAGGGGTTAGGTTACGAAATGGGAAGTACTTAAACACCCATTTCGCCCGAGCAAAGTCGGTCTTGTTTGTTCATAATTCACTTTCTAAGATAAATGTGTTATTCCTATTAAAATGATGATAAAAAGGGGTTTTAGAGTTTGAAATGTAGGGAGATGACTCCTAGGCCAATTCAATGTAATGAAAGGACCGTTGGTGTCATGTCCCAAATGGTTTTGGGTGATTGCACATTTGATCGAAGAAGAAGAAGAAGAAGAAGAAGAAGAAGAAGAAGAAGAAGAAGAAAAGAAGTGCTTAAAACATTTACCTATAGTATTCTTCAAAAAGACAACCTCTTGTCAAGCCTTGAAGAAGAGGTTGAGTACTTTTGTTGAACAAATCCCAAAGGAAAGGTCTAGGCAAAGAGTGAGTAAAAGGTCTAAAATGATGATTTTTCCAAGTCCTCCTCCAATGATGGATTGGAGGGGTTTTTATAGTTGAAAAGTGACTGTTTTTGGAGCCAAACGGAGTCTCCAAGAAATCTTTCCCGGGTAAAATCATGTATAATGAGCAAGGGAGAGATTCTTGGGCAGAATCTGTAACTGACACGCCCCAGAAGCGCGCGCATCCCACCTAGGCGGCGGAAGGCGCGCGCGTCTGGCCTCAAGGGGTGGAGGCGCGCGACTCTGAGAAGCGATTTTTTATAGAATGGACTAGAAAGTTAGAACTGTTATTCAGTTTAGTCTCGGGACTTAACGGAGTCCGTCTGGAACTTAACCAAAGTAACAGAAACTAACAGGAAACACTTAAAAGAGGGAGAAGCACAAAATCAAGTGTGCAATCGGGGTGAGCGGTCCAAGGCGGGGTGTCTACAGATACTCGGAGTCATTCCTCCTCTTCCTCTTCCTCTTCTTCCTTCGGTTTCTTGTCCCTTCGTCTGCGTCTAGCCCGTCATGTTGGATCCACAAACAAGTCCTTCCTCAACTGAGTCACCCCCGTTGAGCCTTCTCTCTTTCTTTTCCTCTCAGTAGGTGCTAGCTGAGCCAACTCGGTTTCCACCTCCCGTTGCACATTCTCGTCCTCCCTCAAGCGCCTGCTCGAGACATAAGGGACCACCACCCTACGTCTCAGTCGTCTCAGAGTCTGCCCCATATTCCTTAAGGTCGTCTGGTACCAGTCCAAGTATTCTCGAGACAAAAGTATGTCACGTGGTCGCTGTATACAGAGAATGCTAGGCATGAGAGCATCAGACAAGTACCGCTCCAAGAGCACTGCGACCCCAGCAGTCATAGAGAGCATCTTGTCAGTAACTCTGCTACAATTCTTATCCCATAAAGAGGGTATAATCTGAGGCATCCCGTACTGACGGAACACTCGTACTGCATAGTAATAAGTAGTCTCATCAAAGGCAGGGACCTAAATCATGCAGAGACCGCTCTGATTCCACCGTGCTCTGATAACCCCCCAATGAGGTACCATCCATTTGATCCGAGCCGTACCCATCTGTGCCATATATGTCTCCCATGCAGAACAAGCCATCCCTGCAAATCGCTGCTTTATGCGCCTACTCTGGCAAACTCAAGGTGGCACTGGTCCAATAGATTCCTCCAAGACTCGAAGTCTGTAACGACCCCAAAACCACCCTAATTTTCTTAACTTAAAATGGAAATTTTATGTGCATTTTATGTGTTAGAAAATATTTTTATGACTTGCATATATTATTTGAGCATATGTGGTAGCTAAAGTGTTAGTAGAAATTTTGTAAAAAGGAATAAATGAGTTAGTTGAAACTTTAGGGTCCAAAGTGTAACTTTAAAGTTCAGGGGCTTATTTGCTCAAAATGAAAGTTGAGTGACCTAAGTAGAAAATGGGTAAAAGAGTTTTTATAAAACAAGCTTATCCCATCTCTCTTTCTCTGTGTTTGCATACGTACAACATATTAACTTTCCCAATTCTCTCTCTGGTTCACGAAGAAAAGGTAAGTTCGTCTTATTTTGATTTATTTCTTTTTATTTACTTCTTCGTTTTAAAAACTAATTATATAAAAATGATCAGGGCGTTGAGTAGGTCATTTCTACCCGAACAAAACATATTTCTGCGATACTTTTTCCTGAAATAGGTAAGTTACTAATTCCCCTTAAATAGTAAAATGTTCATATATTTTCTGTATGTGTGATATGTGGTGAAATTATTGTGAAAAGAATTTATTTGTGATACTTGTTTATTTGGGACAAGGGAGTATAATTATACTTGGTAAGTGACTTGGTTTGTATGCAAGGATGTATATGGAGTATGTTTATATCCTGAGAATGTAAGTATAAGTGTTTGAAAGTATACTCCTACTTGTGGGACGGTAAAATATTAACTTCAGTTAAATGTTAAATAAGTATATTATAAAAATTATACTATTATTCTTGGGACGGGGAAATGAATGAAAGTATCCCTAAATGAGTATATTAGTATATTAGAAAAATTATATTTATACTTGTGGAACGGTGAAATATTGAAATGGAAATAAAAGGAAGTATTCCTTAAAAATGTTCTCTTGAGTATTAGTAAAATATACTCATAATTTTGGGAGGTGAAAGTGTGTTCATAAGTATGTTTCCTGGGTTCCTGGGGTTCATGTTTAGGTTATAAGTAAGTTGGGTGTTAGTACTTTTGGGACGGTGGAACGAAAGGAGTACAGTTTGTTCAAGTTTTGGCCTGGCGGGTGTGTTGGGCGGCCGCCCAAATGGGGCGTGCGGCCGCACACTTATCTGGAAGATTTTTGTCTTGGGACAGAGTGTTTTGGGCGGCCGCACAGTCTGGTGTGGACGACCGCCCAGGGTTGCTGGAAAAGTTGAGTGGCTCCAATCCAAGTGATTTAAAGTTCAATCTTGGTCTAGGTCTTAGGTGTTATCCTAGAGTGGAACACTCTAGTGTTTGAAATTGGTTCCTTTGTGAATAAATGTGTTATGGAATGTGAATAAAGATTAATTGGATTTTGTTGAACATCTTTTGATGTGGTTTAGATTGGTTCATCTCTGTGATGTGTTTAGTGGGTTCCCTGCTTTGGAATCATTGTCCTTGGCTTTTGTTTACGCAAGTATTCATTACTATGCTAGTGTTAAAGTCCAGTTGGTCTTGTGTTGTGGAGTCGGGCAGTGGTAGGGATTATAATGGCACACGAGCCAAGTTCATTGTAAGGCTTCTACCATTGGTTTCCCATTTTTAACCCCCAGTCCAGATTGGCCTTGGATGGGATGAACTAGCTCCCTAGAGTGAGCATTTGGGTTATGACTTGGTGTCATATTTCCCTCTCTGGTTACTTTGGTTCTATTGGTTATGGTTTGGTTTTCGGGATCCCGGCTTCATCTATTTATGCTGCTCAGATGGTTTTCTCAGATGGTTATATGTTTGATTCGAGAACCTTGGCTCAGTATCCATGTATGAGTGTATAATTTAGCCTTATGTGCTGCCTGATGAGTTGGTCGTTATTTCCAACCGGTATGGGACGGTTGGCGATAGGGAGCCTCTCATGTTATGTGCTATATGCTATATGATTATTTGTTGATATTTTTTCTTTATGATTATCATATCAGCATGTAACGTATTTGCATTTTAGTAGCTTACTGAGATTCATTCTCACCCCTTATTTGTTTACTGTTTTAGATAAAGGCAAGTCCAGGGAATAGGATACTTGCACGGGAGGACGTCGTGGTGGTAAGAGTTTGGGATATGAGTTTTGTAAAGGCTACATTATGTAATGTATAACCTTTTGGGGTAGAGTATCCGTGACTTCATCATCCTTTAAAAACTTATATTTTTGAAAATGTTGGTGTTTGTGTATTTGTAAACAAAGTTCGTAAGCCTTCGGGCTAAGTACTTCCTTTTGGAAGTAGTTTGTAAAGTTATTCTAAAGTGTTAATCTTGGTGAGTTGTTTTTATGAAAGTCTTTGAACTTCGAGTGTGGATTTTGTTAAACTTTATGAAAGTATATTTCGAAAAAATTTCCTAAAATGTTTTATGACGTCTTCCGATCGTGTCCCGAGCGTGGGGCCAAGTTGGACCACGGGTCTGGGGCGCGACAAAGTCTCTCTTGCAACCACAAGGTTAACAGTCAGGTACTTCCCCTGGTCATCTTCCGAGCTCCCGAGGCCAACTCTCCAATACCATGCAAAGTTTCCCCAAACAAGCAAGGGATAATACTGCGATTAGCTCAAGCCTGGTCTACCATGTCAAGACAACCCATAGTAGCTACTCCTACGTAAGGTGGAAATAATACCAAGGAAAACAGACAAAATGCCAGACAATCTAAAGCCGTGTCAGATTCTACTGTGCAATTAATAAACCTGATAGGAAGCCCACAGAGGTTCACACCACCATCCAACAGCAAGCCCCTAGCATCTTCAACAGAAACCCGCATCAGTTGGGAAACTCGAAGTCCTGGAGGCACTTAGTCCTGTGGCATGACTACCCTGTCCGTCACTTTCGCACCACAAAGAGCCACAAAATCTTCATACGTGGGGGTGATTTCATTGTAAGAAAAGTTGAAGACATGATTCTCATTGTCCCAAACTTAACGGCAGCACGAATCAGGTTCTCATCGGACTTATCCCTATACAAGGACCAAAGGCACTTAATTCTGAATCTTTTATCAAAGTTTGCACGAGTTGTCCTCGAAAGCTTCCCAACCCAGATCTTCAAACTCTTGATGAAATAGTTTTTCCTCTCTTCAGAAATCCTAGGGTGTCTATCCATCAGAAAAGCGTGGGAGGATCAAAATCTAGAGCAAAAAGAAGAAAAACTGCTGTCTGCCTTGTCTCTCTACGAGACTGTTGATTAAATAGGGTAGGAAGTTCAAGTCCTGATCGTACAAGGAAAAATCTGACGAAAATCATGTCAGATCAAGGATTAGCCGCGCGGCCAGTCCTTCCCCATGTTTGGTCACGCGGCCACATAAGCCATTCTAGACAGATTGCAAGTCCGTCCCCAACAAATGCAGGAATGGACCCATTTTAGACATTTTGAAGGTCCCAAATTAAGAAAGAGGTCCAATAAAGAGGAACTGCCCGGCAGGGTGCAATCCCTATTTTACCCCTAAGGCTCATGCATTGTACTAAATGTAAAAACATGTAAATAAAATACTAATTAATTACATATCAAAAGACAAATAAAATATTATACATAAATATGTTTGTTTATCCGTTCTCTCCCTCTCTCTCTCTAACAAATGGCAGGAAATAAAAGGACTACATCTAGTCCGAGTCAGAATCCTCGATGTCCACATCATCATCCTCTCCACCCTGCTCCGTACGGCGGGACCCACCAGCTCCCGAGCTCCTACTCCGGACAGACCTCGAACTCTCATCCTCCATGGGGGATCTCTCTCTACGCTGAGACAGCACCACATCATCCCGACGGCAGGTACAAGCAGCGACCAAGCTCCAAAACAACCACTCAAAAATATTGCCCTGACGAACAGAGCGGATATAAGCCTCCCGAGTCACCTGAGACAAAAGCACAGTTCAGATATGGGTCTAAGGTGTGTGTGCAAGGCAGAAATCAAAAGGTATCATACCGTAGCTCCAAGTGGAGGGAGCTGGTCCCCAGTAACCTCATCATCCTCAGTCGGAGTCAAATTGAAATCTACCTCGGCACCACCCCGCTGCATCCGAATACTGTCTGGGAACCGCGGCATATCCATACCATATCTAGCTCCCCTACTCGAGCTAGCCGGATAGGCACCAGCCTGCCTCCTCGCCAAGACCTATGGACTCAGCAGCACATGCTCCACAAACCACGCATAGTCAGCCCCACTCTGGTACAAATAGGCCGGAGTCCTGACCCGGTAGTCACCGCTCCTCCTCAGCCTAGCAGGATACAGTATATCCCTCAGAGGCTCACTCGGGGCCCAGAACATAGGATGCCTACTATGCTGCCTGCAGACTCTCTGGCCAAGATGCATGGCATCCCCAGTCAACCCCATCAAGAAGCAGCGGGAAGTAGTAAACTCCTGAGCCTGACCGACCCCTGCCAGCACCTGATCTGACCAAGGGAAGAGCTGAAAGTCCTCATGCAGCGGACAACTCAACTTCGCGGTAAAAATCCCAGATCTGGAGTCTTCCTAGCCTTGCCACGGCCCTCCAACCGGTTGCTCTTTGCCCAGAACCTTATAACTAGGACTTCTTTCACCCCCTGCACGCCAAAGGGAGCAATATGAAACAACTCATAGACACACACCTGTGGGAAAGCAACATTTCAGGCTATACAGTTCTTAACAAAAGACAGACATGGAATGAAAAGGATTGAGTCAGAGACATACCTTAAAGGCGAACTGAAAACAATTGAAAGACGAGGTGCTGGACCTCAAGCAAACGTCCAGAGCCCTGTACATCTCCGCCAGCCCGGCTCCGCCCCACGAGACCTGACTCGCCTGCTCCAAATCAGCCAGAGCACCCAACAGAGAAAACCGACAAAAAGTCCCCGCACTCGCGAATAGGATCTGCGACAAACAGTACCACAAGATGGCCCGCACCAGGCAGTCAGTATCATGGATACCCTCAACAAAACCCTGGATAGCCTCATCCACCAAGGTCCTCAGACGACCCGCCTCAAAGCCGTTTCCCTTGACACATTTGCCCAAACGGCATCCCAATCAGCTCCACCTGACGGTGCGGGTCCGCAGCCAATGACTCATCAAAAGGAAGCTCCAAGTCCGTGAACATGAGCTCCATGATAGCAGCAAAGTCGGTCGGAGTAACAGTTATCTTTCCCCAATTAAAATGGAACGTATGGGTGGTGTCCCACCAATACTCTCTCATCGCCTCAACCAGACCCATCACCTTTTGGGTCCCCTCTACAGCCCGTACCGCATCAAAAAACGGACCGAATCCCAGAGCCCGGATCCTCTCCTTCACCGTACCACCCGGCGGTAATCTCCCGCACATCTCGGGCACTGCCCTCATGGACCCACAAGATTTCATCCTCTGCAGGTAAACACAGCAAAGGTACGTTACCCAACTAGCAATATATATTATGTGCTATAAATTAAAGTGTACAAGCATACTTTATTTTATCTACCTGCGCATATACTGTCCGTCCCCAAAATAACCAACAATCTCAGAAAATTAAATAATCACAAACGATTAATTTAATTTAATGCAGTCTTAAAATAATACAACAAGTATGAAATAAAAGACATAAAATACCCAAAGCAATAAAGCGAGATCGTACCTCCTTCGTCTCCAACAGTCTCCCGCCAGACCAATGTTTGTCGGTGCTCGCATACAAGTCGAAGTGTTGTCCCATTAGGAAATGCCACTCATCAGGATGGAAGTTGCGAGAAGCCATCCTCGCTCGTAGTTGATATTGCCCCTCTTGTTGAGGCGGGTCTGCTCCTTCACCTTGCTCAAACTGTGGTCCCGCACCTCCACCTTGCTCAAAAGGTTGCTCAGCACCGAAAAGATACTGAAAATCCATCTCAATAATAGCAAAATAATGTAGACACCCCGCCTTGGACCGCTCACCCCGATTTCACACTTGATTTTGTGTTTCTCCCTTTTTTAAGTGTTTTCTGTTAGTTTCTGTTACTTTGGTTAAGTTCTAGACGGGCTTCGCTAAGTCCAGGGACTAAACTGAATAACAGTTTTAACTTTCTAGTCCATTCTGTCAAAATTTGCCTTTCAGAGTCGCGCGCCTCCGCCCCTTGAGGCCAGACGCGCGCGCCTTCTGCCGCCTAGGTGGGATGCGCGCGCTTCTGGGGTGTCAGTTACAGATTCTGCCGAAGAATCTCTCCCTTGCTCATTATACATGATTTTGCCCGGGAAAGATTTCTTGGAGACTCCGTTTGGCTCCAAAAAACACACATATTCAACTATAAAAACCCCTCCGTTTGGCATCACATTCTTTCACAAGTATTATATACTTTCTCAAAAGGTTGTCTTTGAAGATTACTATAGGTACCATTCCCTTCTTCTTCTTCTTCTTCTTCTTCTTCTTCTTCTTCTTCTTCTTCTTCTTCTTCTTCTTCTTCTTCTTCTTTTTTCCAATCAATGTGCAATCACCCAAAACCACTTGGGACATGACACCAATGGCTCTTTCATTACATTGAATTGGCCTAGGAATTATCTCCCTACATTCTAAACAATAAAATCCCTTTTAAAACCCACTCTTTTATCATTATTTAAATAGGAAGAACACATCTATATTTAAAGTGAATTATGAACAAACAAGACCGACATTGCTTGGGCGAAATGGGTGTTTAAGTACTTCCCATTTCGTAACCTAACCCCCGAACCCTTCATCCCAAAAAATCTCTGTTTTCGTAAATCAAACTTAGGCTCATAAACATTAGGTTTTCTTACGTTCCTCAAAAACGTGGGTGGAGACTCTAAAACACAATTAGACATCCTAGGACAACCCGCGCGCTCTAGCCGAGCCGTGGTTCCCCGAGGTATCTACAGTGGCGACTCCGCTGGGGACAGCTTGAGGGTTAAGCTTGTGTTTCTATTCATAATTCACTTTTATGGGCATTCTGGAAATTGATATGGGAAGCGCGCGCCTTGGACCTTCATGGTCCAAAGCGCGCGCGTCCCACATCAAATTCCAGAATCGCCCGCCTTCCATGTGTTCTTCCTATTCTTCCTATTATTTCATGCTAACAAACACTGCAGGGGTTTCATTACACAATCAGGACAAGGGCAATCCCCTGAGTCCATAAGTTTTTGACAATCTGACAGGTCATCCCAGAAGCGGGCGCCTCCCACGTACAATGCGCCAGGCGTGCGCTTCCCACAACACCAGCCCGAGGCGCGTGCTTCTGGGCCAATTTCCAGGACAAGAACAGTTTTAGGGACTGAATAGAACAGTGGGGTGTGGGCACAGTTGCCTACATCAGAACAGAATCGGACCTTTGGACTGTCTTATTTTTGTGTTTATTTACCGGTCACACGGGTGATTTGGGAGTTGTAATTTACGTGCTTATGTGTTTTTATCTTTTCTTTTCAAAAAAAAAAATTGTCACGTGATAGACCTCACACTACATGAACATTACTCCTATGAATTGCTCACTATCGAGTCGCACAAGTCCATAACCCCAAACCCGTCGAGGCCCGTCCTAGAAAGTTTCAAGCTCCACCCGACCTTGACTCTTTCAAAGCGGCCAACCTCAGCCCGTGGCATAGTTCAAGACTACATGCCGGGGGTGACCTTTAAGCCTCTCTTTAGCCGAGCACAAACCACACAATTCTAGTTAGGGTCTAACACTCCGTGACCAAGTCGGTTTTCATGTACCGAGATTTCCCTAAACTAATGTTTTCAAATCATACATGCCAACTTGTTGATACGGACGCAATAAAAATCCGTCCCCAAAAGTGGTTATTTTGGACAAAAATAAAAAATATGTCCCCGCATGTATGCTTTACTACATTGATTTAGTTTAATCTCGATACATGTAGGATTCACAAACGTGATGGAATCCGATGAGTATATGGGACCGCGAGATGGTCTATATACTAGTGTGACGATTCCATTATTTTCTTAGAAAACCCAAAAGGGACCCCGTCCCTCTGATTTATAAAAAAAAGAGTCTTTTTCTTATGTGGTTCGAGTCGTGTGCCCAATGTGTGTTCTCAACTTCTTCATGGACCGAAAGTGTGAACCGAGACTGACAAGGGCTACTTCTCCAATTATAGGTCCGATTGGTACTCTCCGCGTCTACAGGGATTCATCAACAGGCTTGTCCGTGAACCGATCACTCCAACAGCTTCTACATCATCAATGGCCAGTGACTCCAGCACCAACAACGCCATGACTCTCGAACAGCTCTCTGCCATGGTTCAAGCACTCCAACAACAAGTCTCTACCCTTAACCAAGAGGCTCAAACCAAGGAAAACTTGTGGCAAACTCATGTTGACAACAAACAAGCGGCCCACGATGCCGAGGTCGAACAATTGAAAGCCAAGCTCATTAAGATCTCCAAGAATAAGGGGGTGGACGATAATGAGGAACCCGAATGGACCCAAGGTTTGTTTGAAAGCCCATATGTTAGTGCCCGTATCAAAAAAGTGGGGGAGCCAAGCACCGACAACAACGACCACAAAATGGTCGATTCCATCATGTCCTACATTGATCAGAATTTTGAAGGCCTCAACATGGGAAAAGGCTCCAACACAAGCCTTTATCAGTCATCCATTCTCATGAGAACGATGGCTGCTCTCCCCGACAAGTTCAAAATGCCTGACATTAGCAAGTTCAAGGGCAACTCATGCCCGATGGCTCACATCGAGACTTACATTTGGGCTATGGTTCCGAAGAAGGTCTCCCCAAAAGTGATGGCTCAATTCTTTCCTCTCACTCTCGAGGGGGGGGCAAAGGATTGGTATGCAAACTCTCCCGCTCACTGTCCGTCTTGATTGGGATGCCGCTATACTTGCCTTCAAAAATCAATATCAAGGCAACACCACTCACCGGCCTACAAGGAAAGAGCTCGAGAACACCACTCAAAGAGACAACGAGTCCTTCATTGACTTCACTAGGAGATGGAATGACAAACTCTATGAAATTGTTGAGAGGCCAAACACGAAAGAGAAAATGGACATCTTCCTCAAGTGTCTCAAGATTGATCTCCGCACCCACCTAAGTGGGGCTTGCTACTCCGACTTCTCCCAAATGTATGAGGCAAGGGTACGCATGGATGACTTGCTCAAGGAGATAAAGAAAGCCACTCCTACTTTCCGTTACAAGGCCGCCTCTAGTTCAAACAAAGAGGCTTCTGTCAATGCCGTTACTACCGATAAGGGGAATTACAAAAGGGTCCCTCCACCACAAAGCAAGCGGTTCCAAAACGACCGCGTCTACACTCCTCTCAATGGAATGACCATCACCGAGGCCTATGAAGCTCTAAAGACCAAGGGACAAATCAATCCTCTCCAAGGGTACAAGCAACCACAACCGCTCCGTCCCAACCATGCCCACCACAAGTGGTGTGACTACCATCAATGCACCGGCCACCTTACCGAGGAATGTTTCTCCATCCGCAACACCATCCAAGACCTTATAGACAAGAAGGAATTCATAATCCCTAATGAGGGTGGTGTCAATGTAATAGAGGTAGGAGAGTTTGAAGGAACCACTCATTCGATCCCATTTGTGAATGAGGGCTCCGATGGCATGAATAAACTTGACAATTCTTGTTATGTTGTGACATACGATGAGGTTATGAGGGAAGTCTTAAAGAATAGGAAGAAGAAGCTCCAAGGGTCCGTGAATGTGCTCACCCGCAGTGGCCGGGTAATAGCAAGTGCCTCTGTTCCCACGAATACAGCAACCAACATCTCTTCTCAAAAATCAAAAGCACAAGATGCACCTGAAGACCCTTTATTGACACAACTCAAGAAGACGCAAGCCAACATATCTATCTGGGACCTTATTGCATCATCAAAGAAGCACCGAGACATCGTCATCAAGAACTTGGATGACACATCAGTCTCTCCTGACACAACTCCCGAAGACCTCACAACAATGATAGTTCACATTCACTTCGGCAATGTCATCACTTTTGCCGACATGGAACCTCCCGCCATTTAGGTCCGATCACAATGAAGCCATCTACCTCAAAGTAAAGGCAAGGGGGAGACCCATTTCAAGAGTTTTAGTAGACGGTGGTTCCGCACTCAACTTAATGCCTAGCCGAGTCATGGGCATACTGGGGCTCAAAAGCTCCGATTTACAACCTTCTACCCAAGTCATTAGAGGGTACGACAGCACTGCCCGTACAGTCATGGGAATGCTAGAAGTTGATATCGAATTTGGAAGCATGATCATGTCCGTCCCATTTCAAGTAATTGATGTCCCGTCTTCGTTCAATTTACTTTTGGGCCGACCCTAGATCCACAGTTCCAATGCTATCCCTTCCACTCTCCATCAGTGTGTCAAGATTAGAAATGGGGACGAGATAGTCACTGTCATGGCTGAGAATGTCACCATCCACAGAAATGGGGGACAACCCGTCCACCAAGTTCAACACGGGATAGAAGATTCCACTCTCTCCGGCGTCAACGCCGTTGACAAAGAAGGGGGGAAGTGGGCAATGGACCCTTGGTAATCCTAAAATCCTTCGCATGATGAGGAACATGAATCACTTTCCCGGTCTAGGCCTAGGGAAGCATCAATAAGGAACATTGCACCCCGTAGAGGTTCCTTTTGTCAGAAACAAGTTTGGTTTGGGATACGAGCCTACCGAATATGACTTAAAATACAAGCAAGTAGTCAAGAATCAAAAGACCCGAGCTCGCAAAGAAGGTCGAAAATATGAAATCCCCAACTTGAGGCCTTACCGCAACACACTGAACGGTTATTTTGTTCGCCAAGAGGAAGATGTTCCGTACATGATCTTTCCCGAGCCATGGGTTAACAACAAGGGCGTCAGAAAGCCCGGTCTCGAGATCTTCACTGATTGTGAAATTCCGACACAAGAAAAGGAGCCTATTCCAATGTCACCCCTAGAGTGGTGGGGCAAGAAAGTGACTATAGAGTCCGAGGTAGAGATTACCGAGGGGGAAGGACTGTCCGATCTAGACTCCATGTTCGAAGAATTTTCCATCATGGATGATTATCAAGTCAACGCCATCTCCGACAACACAGAAATGGAGAGTCCATCTGTCAGCGAGATCCAGCCAAGCTCCGAGCCAATCAACAACTGGTATTCTACGAAGGGGCCCATGGTATCCGAGGAGTTTTTTGTCCGAGAAATGGGTTGCATACCCCGCACAGTAACAAAGGAAGAGCGGCTCACACTTGCTTTCGAGTCCGAGAGTGCTTCTAATACCCTCACCCAAGAGGATATGGAGGCCATAGCCGAGCGTGTGTTTCCTTTCTTTGCTAATGAAAAATTCGATATTTCTGAGTACCCCGAGATTGCAAACATCATAAATGATGAATTAACTAATAACAAACTTAATGAACAAGTTAATAACGATTCAAATTATGATGAATTAGACCACGAAAACATAACATACCTAAATGAACTGGCTCAACAGGTTCGTTGTCGTGGTGAAAATGGTCCAGGGGCTGATGAGGAATTGCATGTTGTTAATCTAGGTACCGACAAAGAGCCGAAAGAAACGAACATAGGCAACTTCTTTAAGGGGGAAGACAGAGACAGATTGACTGCACTGCTCAAAGAATTTATGGATGTATTCGCATGGTCGTACAAAGACATGCCGAGTTTGGACAGAAAGGTCGTAGAGCACAGAATTCCAATCAGAGAGGACGCCAAGCCAGTAAAGAAGAAGCTCAGAAAGATCAAACCAGAATGGTCCCTACAAGTCAAAGAAGAGATTGAGAAGCTCCTCAGTGTGGGTTTTATCAAAGTCATTGAGTATCCGACTTGGCTAGCCAACATTGTGACAGTCAGAAAGGTAAACGGCAAGGTTCGAGTTTGTGTGGACTTCCGGGATTTGAACAAAGCTTCCCCGAAAGATGATTTTCCGCTACCAAACATCGAAATGCTCATCGATTCAACTGCCAACTATAAAGTCCGCTCATTTGTGGACGGTTTTGCCGGTTACAATCAGATTCTCATGTCCAAGGAGGACCAACACAAGACAGCTTTCACAACACCGTGGGGTACTTTCTGCTACACAGTCATGCCGTTCGGGTTAAGGAACGCTGGGGCTACCTACCAAAGGGTTGTTACGGATCTATTCCATAACATGATTCATAAAGAGATTGAGGTCTATGTAGACGACATGATCATCCATTCAAAGGGAACCAACGGTCAACATTTGATCGATCTTCGCAAGTTCTTTGAACGACTCCGACAACACAACATGAGACTCAATCCCACAAAGTGCACTTTTGGGGTCATCAGAGGAAAGGTTCTCAGTTACATGGTCACTGAGAGGGGAATTGAAGCCGATCCCTCCAAGATCAAGGCAATCATTGACATGCCTCCTCCAAAAACACAGAAAGAAATCAAAGGTTTTATGGGCAGACTTCAATACATCAGTCGATTTGTGCACCAACTCACTTCCATGTGTGAGCCGATCTTCAAGCTAATCAAGAAGAATGTGGCTCTAGAATGGACCGATGCTTGCCAAGAAGCCTTCGACCAACTGAAGCGTTACTTGACATGCCTTCCAGTTTTGGTTCCACCGCACAAGGATAAGCCTCTCTTGCTCTATCTCACTATCAATGATGAAGCCCTAGGGGCTATGTTAGCACAAGAACAATGAGACTCCACAAAAGAGAATGCTATCTACTTTGTCAGCCGCCGGTTTCAAAGAGCTGAGAAGAACTACTCTGTCTTAGAGAAGTCTTGTGCGGCATTGGTTTGGGTTACTCAAAAGCTCAAGCATTACATGGAGGCCTTCCCAATCAAGTTGGTAACAAAAGTGGACCCGCTCCGCTACATCTTCGAGAAGCCTTTCACTTCAACAAGGCTAGCCAAATGGTATTTCATGCTCGCCGGCTACGATATCACTTACGTCACACTCAAATCCATCAGGGGAAAGTGTTCAGTGATCAGCTTGCTGAATTTCCGTGTGACGAAGTGAAGGGGGAAGATGTACAGTTCCCCGACGAGCATTTAATTTGCGCTACAACAGAGGAAAATAAGTGGCAACTTTTTTTCGATGGTGCGTCCAATAAGCATGGATATGGCACAGGGATGTTACTTGTTGATCCAAAAGACATCTATACTCCAATTGCTATCCGCCTCGAATTTGAGGCCACCAACAACATCGCCGAGTACGAAGCATGCATAGCAGGGGCTCGAAGCGGCCCTCGAGAGAAATGTCACGAGCTTAGAGGTATTTGGTGATTCCTTACTCATCATCAATTAGACATCTGGAAAATGGAAGATTCAAGACTCACTGGTCAACATCTCGAGGAGTTGGTTGAACAGTTTCAAGAAATCACCTTCAACTACCTACCAAGGGACAAGAACCATTTCGCTGATGCACTAGCCACCATCGCTTCACTGGTCGAAATGCCCGAGGGAAAAATGGTGAAGCCCTTTAAAATTTCCCGAAGGAACAGTCCGGCATACTGCATGAGTATCGAGATCAATGAGGTCCAGGCAAACTCCCCGTGGTATTCAGATATCATGAATTTTCTAAAGAATGGCACTTATCCCGAGAATAGCAATAAGAAGTCTCAAATAGCGTTGCAAAGGCTAGCCTCTCGATATGTACTAATTGGAGACCGAGTTTACAAAAGGCACCACGAAGGGATCAATCTCCTATGCGCAAATGAGACTGAAGCTCAAGAAATAATGCATGAGATCCACGAAGGTGAATGTGGGACCCACATGAACGGGTTTATGTTGACCAAGAAGATACTCCGCATGGGTTATTATTTGAGTACCATGGAAAGAGACTGCATCGAGAAAGTCAAAAGGTGCGCCAAATGCCAGTTCCATGCCAACCTACAGCACGCTCCACCCTCACAACTTTACAACATGACCACGCCATGGCCTTTCTCTAGTTGGGGCATAGACATCATCGGCAAAGTACACCCTACTGGCAGCAACGGAAAATCTTTCGTCCTAGTAGCCGTAGACTATTTTACAAAATGGGTCGAAGCACAGGCTTAACGGGTTCTCAACGCCAAGAAAGTGGCCGAATTCGTAAAGACCCACATCATGTGCCGGTACGGCGTTCCTCATGAAATCATCTCAGACAACGGTTCTCACTTTTAGAAAGAGATAGACGCACTCCTGGTAGAATACAAGATTACTAAGCACAAGTCATCTCCATACCGCCCTCAAGCAAACGGCGCGGTCGAAGCAGCTAATAAGACAATCGAGACCATTGTGAAGAAAATAGCCTCCACCGGAAGGGATTGGCCCGAAAAGCTACCTCTAGCATTGTGGGGCTACCGCACGTCAATACGGACAGCAACTGGAGAAACTCCTTATGCACGGGTGTATGGTTCCGAAGCTGTACTCCCAATAGAGCTCGAAATCCCATCCCTACGGGTCCTCCTCGAGAACCAAGTCAATGAAATCGATTGGATGCAAATTCGATATGAACAGCTAGCTCTACTCGATGAGAAAAGGTTAAGGGCACTCGAACGTACGAGAACCTATCAACAAAGAATGGTAAGGGATTTCAACAAAAAGGTAAAGCCTCGAAACATCAATGTGGGAGATTTGGTCCTAAGACAACATCCTCCTAATGCCATGAACCCCTTGGAAAATGGGGACCCCGATGGATCGGTCCGTACGTGGTCAAGAAGATACTAAGCGGCAGTGCAGTCCGACTCGCGGATTTAGATGGAGATCAGCTGCCGAAGGAAGTCAACCTCGACAAGCTGAAGAGATTCTACCCTTAATAAACGAAGACCATCAAAAAAAAAAACTCGCTAGGTTGAAAACCCGCAAGGGCGGCCTAGGCAAAAATTAGAGCACATGCAAAAAACAAGCCCGCTAGATTGAAAACCCGAAAGGGCGGTCTAGGCAAAAAACCAGGGTGCAAAAAAAATGGTCTTTGTTTGTTCGAACTACGAAGACCTGAGCCTCTACACTGGAGGAACGTAGGCAACCCTCGGGTGCGGTCTAAATCATAACAAATACCCCAAATCATTTCAAATTAACAAGATGCAATTTTTATTCATTCACTGAATTATTTTGATCATTACAATGGAAATGTTGAGCTATTAAAAGACATAAAACATTAAAATCCTAACAAAGTGGTCTATTTTACTTGCAATCTCTAGGGGTACTAGGAAAAATCTAATTTTCTTTTGGCCTTCGAAGGGCCACCCGAACGACAATCAATCCTACTCTTCTTAGGAGGTCTAGGAACACTGATACGGACCGAAACCCTCTGCGCAACAGAACGCCGCCGAGCATAAAAGTCATCCAAAGGGGTACCTAAAGGGTCAGTCAGAATGTTGTTCACATCAGCAGCAGCTTCCTTGTATCTCAAAGCGCTGCTAGGCTCAATGTCTTTCCCTAACAATTCATCCCGAAGAGCATCTACCCAAGTAATGCCACGGTAAACGGTACCAAACAAATGATCCAAGTAACTCTCGGGAAGAAAGATACTACCCCGATGTAGAGGGACGGAAGCCCACCGATGACGGTCATCTCCCCAAGACGACTGGAGTTCACTGGAGAAGTCCGGACCCATATAAGAAACTGGACGAAGCATACCGTTCCTCGGAAAAGGAATTATCTGTTGACGGCCAAACTGCCTCAGAACCCGTTCTGGTTGGTAAAACAAAGAATCTCTCAACCCGGGTAAAACCACATGCTGAAAACCGAAGGTCCATTCCACAAAAGGGCGAAGACCCCAAGAAGAAGGGTACCACTTAATGTCAGCTGTAAGACGAGAAGCAAAGAATCTCCTCCAACCCTCTTTGGTCAGGTTTCGAATCAACAGTCGTCTTCTATAAACGGCAAAAGAAGAAAGGTCACCATCCGACGCATAAAGCCAGAAATGCTCTCGAAGCCATATGGTCAAAAGCAAGGGGCTTCCTCATCGCATCCCGCCCATGCGATGCAATTCGTCCAGACCATGCAAAGTTTCCCCAACTATGAGAGGGATTATACTGAATTGTTGCTCCTTCACCTGCAACACAATCTCAGCTAACTGCGCATCCGCAGTACCCAGATGAGCGACAAACAGAACCTCACTGAAAAGACAGATAGCCATGGCATTTCTCTTAAAAGACTGAACCGCGACATCTTCCGAATGCAAGCTGAAAAATATCGGAAGCTCAGTTATGTCAACAACGGTCCCGTGCATCATCTACTTCACCTCTTCAATAGGGAGATTCAGAAGGTCAACCCAAGAGTCAACAACACCGCGGTGATGCTTAGGGACGGCACTCCGACCGGCCAAAGGCATACCAAGAATGGCCCCAAAATCATCGACAGTCGGCACCATTTCATTAGCCAAAAAGTTGAAAGTATGGCTATCACAATCCCAAAATGCTGTAGCGGCCTTCAACAAATCCCAATCCGGCTTCAATGTCCGCAAAGTAAAAAGAATTTGAAACCCAAAATCTTTGATAAAAGCATTTTTGGGATGAGTCTTGAAAGAATACACGAAGGTCGACAAATCCTTCTCGTAACTCTTAACAACCTCGGCATCAAAACTGAAAAGGTTAGAGGCCATGGGAAAGAAGATCACAAGCAAAATTGAGCAATAAAATGGTGTTCAAAAATGGAAAAAGAGAGCTGTTAGAATCAAATTGTCGACCAGAAGCCGATATTATAGCTGTTGGGGGATCTTATGGCCAGCAAAAGTCAAGCCCAAAATTTCGCCCCCCCGGACGCGCGCGCCACCCGTTACCGGTGCACAAAGTGCGCACATTACGCACCTACAAAGGGAGGTGCGCGCTTCCCAAAGCCAGGATCATTTCAGAAAAGCCTTGTCAGGAAAACTATGCAAGAAATTTCCGCCCGAATCAAGATGCAGTTCCAATCCTTGAGCACCCAGTTGGGCACACGTTAATTTGGTCCGCCTTAAGGCATGTCTAAAATTGAATGTAGGACAGGAATTCTCATTAAAAAAGTTAGGGTGTCCTTCTTTAATTCTCAAAGATTAGTTTTGACAATTCATCCCCAGCAGAAAGCACTCCGCAGTCAACTGTGCCCGCACCCCACCAAAAGTCAAAGTCAAACAGTCAACATCAAAATGCGACTCACGGCAACAACATGGTCCTGGGTGAGCCACAAAATCACCACCTCCTTATCAAGCAAGATCTACAAGCAGACAGTCCCTCGGGTCCCGCATTCAAGCAAACAGTCCTCTGGGTCCCGCACTCAAGCAAACGGTCATCTGGGTCCCGCACACAAGCAGACGGTCCCTCGGGTCCCGCATTCAAGCAAATGGTCCTCTGGGTCCCGCACTCAAGCAAACGGTCCTCTGGGTCCCGCATTCAAGCAGACGGTCCCCCGGTACCCGCCATTCAAGCAGACGGTCCTCTGGGTCCTGCATTCAAGCAGACGGTCCCTCGGTACCCGCCATTCAAGCAGACGGTCCCTCGGTACCCGCATTCAAGCAGACGGTCCCCTGGTACCCTCCATTCAAGCAGACGGTCCCTCGGTACCCGCATTCAAGCAGACGGTCCCTCGGTACCCGCTATTCAAGCAAACGGTCCTCTGGGTCCCGCTTCCAGCAAACGGATCTCGCTACCAGCAAACGGATCCCGCTTCCAGCAAACGGATCTCGCCACCAGCAAACAGGTCCTGCTTCCAGCAAACGGACCCCCAGGTCCCACTGTCAGCCACGGTGGGCCACTTCATGCCACCGAACCTTCTATTATCAACCAAGCCGCTTACACTGGGAGCGCACCTCTATCCTTTGCAATTTCAAATTCCTTCTTTTATCGAGTCTTTTGTTTTTCTTGGTGATGTCCTAGGCAGATGTATTTCTTTCGTCGGCGCGTTTGCTTTGCAATCCACGCCGCCGAGGGGCTCTGTAGACACCCCGCCTTGGACCGCTCACCCCGATTACACACTTGATTTTGTGTTTCTCCCTCTTTTAAGTGTTTTTTGTTAGTTTCTGTTACTTTGGTTAAGTTCCAGACGGGCTCCGTTAAGTCCAGGGACTAAACTGAATAACAGTTCTAACTTTCTATTCCATTCTATCAAAATTTGCCTTTCAGAGTCGCGCGCCTCTGCCCCTTAAGGCCAGACGCGCGCGCCTTCCGCCGCCTTGGTAGGATGCACACGCTTCTGGGGTGTGTCAGTTACAGATTCTGCCCAAGAATCTCTCCCTTGCTCATTATACATGATTTTTCCCGAGAAATATTTCTTGGAGACTCCGTTTGGCTCCAAAAAACACACATTTTCAACTATAAAATCCCCTCCAATCCATCATTGGAGAGGACCTTGGACTTTTGAACCTGGAATTCCAAGATCTTTCACTAAGCTTTAGCATCACAATCTTTCACAAGTATTATATACTTTCTCAAAAGGTTGTCTTTGAAGATTACTATAGGTACCATTCCCTTCTACTTTATGTCTTAATATTCTTCTTCTTCTTCTTCTTCTTCTTCTTCTTCTTCTTTTTTCCAATCAATGTGCAATTACCCAAAACCACTTGGGACATGACACCAATGGCTCTTTCATTACATTGAATTGGCCTAGGAATTATCTCCCTACATTCTAAACAATAAAACCCCTTTTAAAACCCCCTCTTTTATCATTATTTAAATAGGAAGAACACATCTATCTTTAAATTGAATTATGAACAAACAAGACCGACATTGCTCGAGCGAAATGGGTGTTTAAGTACTTCCCATTTCGTAACCTAACCCCCGAACCCTTCATCCCAAAGAATCTCTGTTTTTGTAAATCAAACTTACGCTCATAAACATTAGGTTTTCTTACGTTCCTCAAAAACGTGGGTGACGACTCTAAAACACAATTAGACATCCTAGGACAACCCGCGCGCTCTAGCCGAGCCGCAGTTCCCTGGGGTATCTACAAATAAGCTCTCAAAATCTCTCTCTTTATCTCTTTCCCCGGCAAAATAAGAAGAAAAATGATGAAGAAAGCAACAGCCGGCGGTTATTTGTAGGGTCTGTCCAACGAAGGGACTAGCCGCGCGGCCAGTGTCTTCAGGCGACGTGGCACGATCTCAGCCCTCCATCTCGCGTGCTCATCAACGATCCTCGCATACAAAAATCAGCCAATCAGAAGGTTTCGCCGCGCGGCCAGTTATTCCCCCAAGCAAATTTTTTTTTACAGATTAGCCCCTCAGCTTATTTTAATCCAAAATTAGCAAATCCGGTCCGGAAGACCACGTAAGTCACCAAACTTAAGCAAATCCAGTTTAGAAGACTGCGTAAATCACCAAACTTAACCAAATCCAGTCCGGAATACCGCGTAAATCACCAAACTTAACCAAATCTGGTCCGGAAGACCGCGTAAAAATAAAAACGGTCTGGAAGACCAAAAACAAATCTATAATCAAAGGCTGTGAACGTCTTTGAACCCTAAAATTATAATTGGAGGTAGGATGCATCCATAAACCCGAAGGCGGATTAAGGAAACCATAGTAAAATCCTTAAATAACTAAATCAATTTATAATTGGAGGTCGGAAACTCCGTAAACCCAAAAGATTATAATTGAAGGTTGGATCATCCATAAGCTCTTCAGGTTGAGAAAGTTATTTGGCATAACCCGTGCGAGCTTGAGGCACCTGTGTCCCGATGTACCGTCTGTGTTCCCAGTTACTGGATTCTGCGATGCTGAGGAACTGCACTTCTCAAAGTACCGTGGCTCACCGATAAATTATGCGATTGTGTACGCTCTATTGGAAGTTATAATTCATCCCTCTTTTTGTTCTCGATTCTTTAAACTTCTTGTCGAACTGTGCATATGACCTCTCCTTTTTCTCCGAGTAAAGTCCATCTGCAAAGACTTTATTTGTTCTACGATGATTTGTTTCTGTAAATTCTATCTGCAACGACTTTATTGCTCAACGATGTTTCATTTCTTTTTGGTTTCCTCCTTTTTACCTCTTTCACCGAGTAAAGTCCATCTGCAATGACTTTATTTGTTCTTCGATCGTTTCTGTAAAGTATATCTGCAACGACTTTATTGCTCAACAATGTTTCGTTTCTTTTTCTTTTCTCCCCAGTAGGGTCCACGTGACTTTATTGCTTGACGAATATTTATCTATCCTCAGCGAAAAGACGATGTCTCGTTTCTTTCTTTCCCCGCAGGTCTCAAACTACGATCGGCTTGATTCCACTTGGATACATAGGTAGCCTGACAAAGGTTCAGCCACTCGACCAACTTGGTCACCTTCTTTCTCATTCCCCTCACGATTTGAAACTCATGTTTCAGATCAGTTCCGTTTTCTTAATCGACGACCCTCCATGCCTTACAAGAAACGTCCCTGAGGGGCTACTGTTAGTACCCAACCTGAAAATGAGTTATTAGGCATTCTAGAACTCACAGGGACCTCCCAGGTATTTACGAACTGCACAGGACTTATCCAGGATTTCCCAAAAAGCCCAGATAAGAAGATGTTGACGACCTGATCGGATGAGGTTGCAAAGTGTAGACACCCCGATCTCGCACCCCTAAAGCCAACCATTTGATTCGGTCTAAGCGCGATAATCGACCTAAAATCCAGATTTGACCGTTCGGGACTACCGACCGCCTTATCGGTGCATCGGATGGAAAAACCGAGCCTGAATTCATGATCAGGGCTCAAAACCGAGTAAGCAGGCGTATTCTTCAAAAATCGAGTGTCGGGACCCTATGACGGGCCCCGCACCCCTAGAACGCCTTTTACCGGTCATCCATTGCATTTAAAATTTTATTTCTTCCTTTCCTTACTTATTAACATATTATAGATATGCCATTATGACCAGAATAATACGAGGAGCAACTTTTGTGTTGGACCCGCGGACAACCGGGACACCGGAACGCGCACGACGGAGCAGTTGCAAGCTGTTGCGGAGCGGGAACACGGAGCCAGAAAATCATGCATGTTCACTCCCACAAAACTCGGCACATGGCTGCAATATGGGGGGGGGGGGTCACATGGGCCAAAAATCAACCAAAAATGGACAAGTGGCATTTCAAAAAGTGGAAATCACCAAGTCAAAGCAACACCATCATTTTGGCCAATTTTTCCACCCCTTGGCATGAATTTCGGGCAAGAGACCTTACCCCCCATACTACCCCTACTCTAGGGGCATTTTGGTCCACAAAATATCACCTCCCTCCTCCATATACTTCCTATGTTGATCCAAGAAAGGGAGGACTCATTCAACACACACATTCACTACACACACTCCCTACACCATTCTCTCCAACTTGCACCCTTGTTCTTACCATCACCACTCAACCACCACCCCATCACCACTTCTCAACCAATAAACCACCACTCCACCACCACTACTCCACCACAAAAACACCCTCAACCAAACAAGCAAACAACAAGCAACAAGCAACAACAACAACAACAACAACAACAACAACAACCACAACAACAACCACAACAACAACAACTTCAATCAAACAAAAAGAAGCCTTCCCTTGGAAGCAAAGGAAGCACACCACCCCCCTAACCTAGGTAAGTTTACTTCTTGTAAATCATAGATTTAAAACATGTAAGTTTTATATGAATTTGTGGGAACCTAGTCAACTAATGACTAGGTCTCCCTTGCTACATATGTAATCTATGTTTTAACTTTGTAAATAAACATGTTTAATGTATGCTAAATGTTCATATCTCTATCCTAATATGTACATATATGTTTTAAGCTTATTTTGGTGTTGATTTCATGGCTCAAATCTTAAATCCATGCAAGATATGGCTCTCTTACCTAGCTTGTGCATAATCTGCCCCCTTGCTCCTCTTTCATGCTTATTCTCATTTTTGCTCTTGTTTGTTCATAAATAGATGCATTATAATGTTAATAACACATAAATAAACTAGTTCCCCAAGTTTCATGGGTTTATTCCAAGTTTATGCCATGTTTTGATACCTATCTTCATGCCATGTCTAATCTGTCCAGTATGTGTTGTTTGCATCAAGCCTTTTGATGTGCTTTTTACTCTATCTTACCTTCGTTTATAGATCTAACTCAAAACATAAAAGTTGTTCCTTGAATATTGAATATGATTCTTAACAAGTTTCGTGGTTTACATCCATGTCTAGGTCATGTTTTGGTAGGAATTTTCGTAGTACAGAACTGCTGCCTTGCTTGCTGCACTCTGGATTAGTCTGAGTTCTTAAGTCCAAAAACCTACCAAAACTCGATTTTCAAGCCTAAGTCAAAACATGAAATTTGTTCTCAAAAGACTAATAAAGATGTTCATGTTCTTGAAATAATTTTATGACCTAAGGAAAAGCCCCTTTCCATTTTATAAATCAAGTGTATTCTCTCAGACTAACATTTCCAGATTCTGACATGAAAATGTCAGAGGACTTTTGATGCACTTAAACTCATTTTATTCACGAACTGTTTTGGGTACGTCATATTCAATATGTTATATTCAAGTTTCATGTTTTGAGTTTTCTCAGAATCATAGGTTATGATAGTGTAAATTGTCCGTCAAAATCTGATATGCAATGCTTTGCTGTGCTGGGCAGATTTTATGTTAATGTTTTTGGCATGAGTTAAGCATGAAATAGTTATCAATAAATCCAACCAAAATTCATACATGTTATCTAACATCTTGGGAGTGAATCCCAAGCTTTAGATCTCTTTTTGGATAGGTGTTTCACAGGTACAATCCATGGCGACCCACAGCAGCCCTGTGAACCTGGAGGAGCAATCTTGCACTCGGATATTCTTTTCATGGGATTTATCCCATTTTCTGTATATATGTATTATTTGTACAATATTCCCCCTTCCCCCTTTAATTTCTCATACTTGTATATATGACTCAAACCTTTTTTCAAAACCAATCGGGAATCCACCCAAACCGGTTCCCGGTTGTGATCAAATGAATCGACCTAGACTAGGAAGACTCCTTGTACATAAAGCACACATTTTTCTAAAAGTTAGGACATAAAACGCATCTATCAAAAGGAAAATAAAATGAAGCGTAGGCGGAAGCATGCTAGAGACCGTAAGGGCGAGCGGAGTGCTGCTAATCACCTTCTCCTCTCGTAACTTAGCCCCCGAACCCACTTTTCAATCAAAAAGGTTTTATCTCTATTTTCCTTAATAAAATGAGGTGGCGACTCTCTGATTTTCAAAACCAAAGTAGGGTAACCATTATGAGAAACCGAGCGGATTCCAGCCGCGTTTCGCACGGATCCCCACGCGGGTACGGGCGCGGGCTCTCACACAAAGATAGACATTATCTAATCCTTCTCCAGAGTCCAGATTGATCAGAGCCTCGGGAATTGTGTTAATCTCCAGGATCGGTCGGGCGGCCACATGTCCCGGCCGGCGGCCACTTCTTCCAGGTGAGATTTTCTTATAATAGTTGACCTCAGTTCATAATTTTGAGACACAATTCTCTCCCCCGAGTTCTACAGCCTAAACTGACGGGAGAACTCTCTCTCTAAGACTTTCTAGCAATCCCGAAGGTCTACCGAATCCGCGCAAGAGATTCGGCTTCGTTCTTGTCAAGATTGGTGACAATTTGTCATTTTTCTTAGTTTAGATCTGATTTATGCTAGTTTCATTATGTTTATACGCCTATATTCATATGATTCATAATGAGTTCTTTATATTCTTGCTAGAATTCATAATATGCTCTATGACTAGGGTAGCGATCTTCATGTCTATGTTTTCATTCATACATGTTCATGATATTCTTATTATTATGCTAGATCTACAGCTTATCCCATGCATAACATGCTAGATCTAATGTTTTAATCCCTACTTATAATGCATAGCCGATGATGATCCACGAGATCTAGGAACTACTTTTAAACCCTAAACTTTAGGTAATTACTCCATGATCAGTAATTCTCCAAAGATGAATATGAGGACTACACGTTGATCTTATCAATGGTATAATCATTATTCTAGGATGTGATCATCTTGCATGATTCGTTCTCCTCCCCCTTCATTATGCATGATCCCGCTTCTTCTCCCTATTCCGATTATGTGCGAACTATGCTGACCTGAGTGTTAGGCCCAATTGGTAGGAAAATAGGCTAGAGGGGGGGGGGGTGAATAGCCTTTTTTTTAAAAAAAATTCAAGGAAACACTTTAAAAGCAAAGTCACTTATCAGTTTACAAACTATTATCAGTAAGCCCAGCGGAGAAGATATGACTTGGTTTTAACTCACACAAAATCAGTATGAAAAAGGTTTTAAGAGCTTGGTTTAACACAAAGTGATTTCTAAAAGTTCAATGCAGTTTCAAGAGATTGGTCAATGGAAATTACAATGAATCAGTACAAACTTATACGATCTGCCGGTGATAGAATTCCAACCGGTAAGGATAAAGTAAGCAACAAAGGACACAATGATTTGGAGAGGTTCACAGTGTAAATACTGCTACGTCCTCTACCATGTTTGGTCAGAACTTGGATTTGGGTTAATAATACTATTAGATATCTCTAGTCTATTACAAGCACGGCTTTGCCGGAAACAAAGATTAAATTCTAGAGATCACTAATGGATCATAATACAAATCTGACCAAGTGTTTTTGAGCGGCAAGTCCAATAGAACTTATCTCACTCAGGTGGGTGTATGAATAACTCAAACAACGTATTCCTTAAATGATCTAGTTCGGGAATACTAGCATTGTTGTTGAGTTGCTGCACAAGTGTATGTCCTATTAAATGATCTAATGATTATTTGGATAGAATGTTTGAGCTTCAATGAATATTCTAAAACATGCAACTCTCTTCAATGCTCTATTTTCACCAACCTTCTTCAATGCTCTAAGTCCTCTATTTATAAGAGGAGTGAATGTCTTGAGTCTTGTAGAAGACGGCTTGCAATTTGAATATACAGCTGGGTAGTTGAGGAGCATTAAATGTGGTATCTTCAGCATTAATGGCAAAGATATAGAGTACACGCATGCTTGGAAAAGTATGATGGGTAAAGATCTCTTTATCTCAACCGGTTACCTGCAAAAAGCAAGTAGGGACAAAGTATAGTTAAAACTAGCTATGTGTCAGATGGTGCAGTAATCATGACAGAGCAGTTTAACAACTTTCTGATAAGATGGTACAGAAAGGACATAGACAATCTGTAAGTTGACATTGAGATAGAACAAAAGGTTCAGATTTTCCTTGCTGATTATTTGTGTCATCGGCAACATGAGTAGTAAGTTGATCGGTATGTTGAATTCTGGTCTGCTGATTTTGCTTCCTTTTGCTGGTTTGCCATGATTGAAGAGTTGGAATACACCTGTGCATGGTCACAAAGAATCCTAACGGTACCTTACAAAGGTTCTAATAAAATTGGGGGATCCTAAGTGATAACTATGATTGGGATTAAGCAATTCTATGTCCTAAACATATATTTGAACAACAATCTTCTCCTAATTGCTTAAGTCCAATCACCCTATCCAAGAACATCTATCTTAGCTTAGTAAAAGAATGTATAAGGAATGTATATTTATTATCATTCCCTAAGCCAAGTCACACACTAGATGTCTTATAAAAGTAGATAAAATGAAAATACAGAAAAAATAGGAAAAGAAAATGGATTGTTGATTCAATGGTTAGCAGAGGAATAATAATCTGCAAAACAAAGTTAGCATGAATAGCAGCAGATATATTATAAGAACATAACACAAAAATAAGTAAACACACAAATAAATGTTAGCAAATAATTTGTTGGATATATCTTTAAGGATCAGCAGGATATCTATATCATTGGCTATATTGACTTAAGACACGAGAGGGTCTTCTTGTTGATCAGCATCCTTTGATGTAGATCTAGTACCCTTGGCCTTTTTCTTGGCTCTGGCTTCTTCTTTATCAGCTTTTCTTTTCTGTCTCCTCTGAGCACTTTGTAGTCTCTCAGTCAGCATCTGGTTGTTGGCTTCAAGAGCGGCAATCTTCAATTGAGCATCAGCAAGAGCAGACTTGGTTACAGATAGCTCTTTTCAGTTCTTTCTAGATCTCTGATTTGCAACCTCTGCTCATTAACTAGTTGCTGTTGAATAGAATGCATGCTTCCCAAACTTTCTGATAAGGCAATCAGTCTTGATTCTCTGTCCTCTAAAAGTTCCTTTAAGTCTTGGATTCTCTTGTCTTCCTCCTCTTGATTGGACTTAAGGATTTTGTCCGAAAGATCCTCATGGATATGGTTCAATTTGTCGCGGAGGAATAGGCCAGTATCGCCCAGATCGGCATGAGTAACAGGCACTTGCAAATCTTCAGTACCCCCTTCAAGGTGACTGAAGTATTCATACATACTATTCAGTACCACGGGCTTTGAAAGACCAAGAGAAGAATGCACCAGAAAGGAAGGAATAAAATCCTCATTTATTAGGTCGGCATCTTCTATAAGACCATCAGGAGTGGGCAAAGACAACTCATCATCGAAAGATAGAACGATAATTAATGGAGAAGCTGGCATCGGAAATGGAGAAGACGGCTGAGGCAAGACTTTTTGAAGGAAAGAAGCATCAGTAGCATATCTATCAGCAAGAAGGAACTCAGCAGTAACAGAGGTGGAAGCAACAAGATTGGCAGTAACTACATCGGCACGGACGATCGGCAAAGGAAATTGAGGATGAATAATAACTGCTCGTTCAGCCGGCAGATGGAACACACCATTGTCTTCTAGAGAAAGAAAGATAGGCAAAATGAAGTTAAAGTAAGCACGACCCTCAAGAATCATGGTCATCAACCCAACATTCATCAGCCTTGAGGTATAGACCAAATGATCGGCACGCTATCGAGGGTGAAACATCGGCATAGTCAGTGCAAGAGCAGCATATTTAACCAAGTGAAGAAGACTGATAAATGACTATTTTATAGTCATTTAAGGTCTAAAAATATAGTTTATTAGCTTTTATTCCACTTGAAATTACTTATTTTCTGCTATTTATTTGATATAATGCACTTGGAGAATGTTTCTATGATGCAAACAGGTTTTTAGTACATTCTTGAGGAAAAAGGGAGCTAAGGCATCATCTTTGTGAAGGAAGAACGCTTGGAAAAGAAGGAAATAAGCTAGCCCATTAAAAGTCAAAAGTTCAGTCGAAGCAGGGTCTGCTCGGCCGAGCAGTACCCTTGACTCGGCCGAGCATAGGGAATCAGAAAGGCAGATTTATTTTCAAAGGCTTGCTCGGCCGAGCACTTTTCCTTGACTCGGCCGAGCACCTCCTGAATCAGCAAAAGGTGCCTTTTCAAATGAAGACCTCTCCAAGCACACATCCGGGAAAGATTGCCTCCCCTCCTCCAAGGCTTATAAATAGAAGTAAAAATCAGTAGTTTAGATATCTAGAAACATTGTAAACTTACTATAGTGAAATTTGTACTCTTAAACATCAAATAATTCTCAAGCAATAATATCAAGAGATTATTTTCAAGTCTTTGTCTCCATTTCAAGTTCAGAATAAGTATCTCTATTCTTTTATCTCATCTTCATCTTATTCTTCTCTTTTCACAAATGGCTTGTGAGTAACCCCCCTATTTCTTGGGATTGGAAACTCAACAAATACTTGTATTTACTAATATTCATGCTCTAAATTTACTTTCTTCATCTTAAACAATTCTACTATATCAAACTTTAACGCCTACAACCATGATGACGTCCATGGCTCGTATGAATCTTAGTTAATCAAGGGAAGTACTGATCGGAGAACCTTGATTAGCGGATCCATATAGTCAGAACTAAGTTCATTACTCACGAGAGTAGTGTAATGGCTTAGGGATGCTCCTTGAGTGGAAAGTATGCTGATTTTCATAAAGAAAACTTAATGGATTCTTACTAATTATGGGCCATCGAGAGATAGGGCATAATTAGTATGAGAATACAAACGCTACTTGCTTGATCGTGAGAAGTAGTGTAGGCCAAGCATACCATCCTTGTTTTAAAATGAAACTTTAATCTAAATAGAGCATGGATAGTTGATGAATACAATGTTGTTTGTGTCCCAATCCCGAGAATTCCTTAATCATAAGAGTTTTCAATCTAAGCTATAGTTTTTATTATTACTTTCTAGTCGTGACAAACAAATTTTATAACCCCCAATCATTTTCTTTTCTTTATTTTCTTATCCTAAGCAAAAAATATTTTGTAAGTAAAGTTGTCCTCGTGGGATCGACTCGCTATTGCACTTTCTATACTACATACACCCGTGCACTTGCGGAATAAACAACTAACAAGTTTTTGGCGCCGTTGCCGGGGACAACGGTTTACTTTCAAAAAATTTCTTTTGCTTTCTATTTTTAGTTTTTAGTTTAATAATTTTTTAATTTTTGTTAATTATCTAACATCCCGTCAAAGAATTTGTGTCTTTAATTTTGTATTCCATTTAGGTACTCTCGGAGTATATGAAAAGAGCCCGGAAGCCTCTTGAAGAGTTTGATCCGGAGCCAGAAAGGACCTTTCACGAAAGGTTAAGAAAATTCAGAGAATTCCTAGAAGCAGAAATGGCACAAAATGGTGACCAAAATAGAGACGGTGATGGAATACCTGCCACGCCACCACCTAGAACCCTTCGGGAGTTTGTTAACCCAAGTACCCCGGGAACTAGGACACCAATCGTGGTGCCAAATGCCGACGCAGCCCACTTTGAGATCAAGCCACAACTTTTGCATATGGTTATGAATAACCAATTCGGTGGCTCGGCACTTGAAGATCCCCACCTTCACATCCAATCCTTCTTGGAATATTGTGACACCACCCGAATCATAGGTGTCACTCCGGAAGCTATTCGGATGCGCCTTTTCCCATTCTCACTAAGGGATAAGGCGAAGCAATGGTTGAACGCGGTCCCCCACAATTCATTAACAACATGGGACCAAGTTCAAGAAGCCTTTCTTGGACGCTTCTTCCCACCATCCAAAGACCGCTCAGATCCGGACCAAGATAACAAATTTTAGTCAAAATGGAGATGAGTCGTTATATGATGCTTGGGAGCGCTTCAAGGAGCTTTTAAGGATGTGTCCACACCACGGGCTTGAAAAGTGGTTGATAGTGCACACCTTCTACAATGGTCTCACGTTCAAGACTAGAGAGACCATCGATGCTGCTGCGGGAGGAGCATTAATGAACAAAGGAGTGGATGAGGCATATGACTTGATCGAGAGCATCGCCTTGAACCACTACCAATGGTCTAATGAAAGGGACCAACCGCAAGGAACAGCAGGTAAGTTTAATGTTGATGTTGTTACTCTTCTTTCTTCGAAATTTGATATGCTTTTTAAGAAGATTGATAACTTGAATACAAATTTCGTGGCTAACGTTAACGTTATTTGTGAACTATGTGGGTCAAACTCACATAGTAGCGAAAGTTGTGATTTGCTTGACACTAATTCTAGTGAGCAAGTCAATTTTGTTAATTCTAATGGACAAAGAGGGGGTATGTATTCTAACACATACAATTCCGAATGGAAGAATCACCCCAATTTTTCCTATAGAAGTAATAATGTTTTAAACCCACAACCTTCCTCACAACCACCGGGATTTATACCCAAGAATTTCAACAATAATTCTTTCCCTCCCCCTAAATCTAAATTAGATCTTCTTATAGACTATATGGTCGAAAATAATAAAAATCAGGAAAAGATTAATAATGAATTTAGGGAAAACTTTAAAGTTTTGAATAATAGGTTTGATAACCTAGCAGCGCATAATAAGATGCTTGAAAATCAGCAAGCTCAACAGGCCAGCACATCGTATAAACCACAAGGGAGTCTTCCCGGTCAACCTCAAAGGCCAAATGAGCATGCAAATGTAATAGTCTCGCTAATTAAGGAAAAAGAGAACAATAGTCCAACCCCACTAGAAGTTGAGACTAAGAATGGTAAAAGCGAGATTAGTTACAATAAATACTTTGAACCACCGATACCCTATCCTCAAAGATTAATCAAGAAAGGGGTTAATGATCAATATGCTGAGTTTTTGAAAATTTTGAAGTCTTTAAATGTTAGAGTTCCTTATTCCGATGATGTAAAAGAAATACCTTCTTATGCAATACCTTTAAAAGAAATGCTCTTTAAGAAGAAGTCTTTAGAAGAATTTGAGAACTTTACTTTAGCGGAAGACGTTAGTGCAATTTTACAAAAGAAACTTCCCCCAAAACTCAAAGACCCCGGCATTTTTTCTATCCCTTGTAGTATCGGTAGGTGCAACGTGGAAAACGCTATGCTTGACTTAGGGGCTAGTGTAAGTATAATGCCTTTTTCGGTAAGTGTGAGATTAGGTGTAGGGGAACTCAAGCCCACTACCATATCTCTCTAATTGGCAGACCGATCCATACAATACCCGATTGGTATTATGGAAAATTTGCCCTGTCGTATAGGGAGCTTAATCATCCCTGTCGACTTTGCGATCCTCGAAATAGAGGAGGATAAAGACATTCCAGTCATCCTTGGTAGGCCTTTCCTTGCCACGGCAGGAGCTATTATAGATGTTAAAAAGGGTACGCTTACTCTAAATGTAGGAAATAAGACAGAAGAATTCTGGAAGCAAAACCCAACTATAGAAAACTCTTGTCGAAAAAATGAAGTCTTTTACAATAATCATGAGGAAATAAATGTCATTCAATCTATGGATCCAAAAAAGGATCATATAGACAAACTAAATACTTACGAAAAATAAGTCAAAGGAATTAAGGAGTCAAGGGCCAATGATAAAAATATAGACTGGAAAAGAATGCTACATGACGAAGATGAAGGGGATGATATCATAGAGAGGTCAAAAGAAGTAGCACCCAAGAAAACAACGGGATTTCGAGCATGTGAAGACTATCGTAAATTAATCCCGTCAAAGAAAAAGAATGGATGGCGCATGTGCATCGATCATAAGGCCTCAATCAAACCAACGGATATGCGATGGAAAATTGTCAAGGACAATAGGCCATCTCAATACCATGCCATGCCCATTTTCATTAAAAGAAAGGCGTCGAGCTAATGACGTTAAACAAGCATCATCGGGATGGTAACCGGTGGATTATTATTTATTTATTTATTTATTTATTTTTTATTATTATTATTGCTATTATTTCCATCTAATGTTTATTTTGTAGGTATATATGTATATATATATAAAAAAAAAAAATAATAATAATAATAAATTTTTCAGGAACGCTCGGCCGAGCACCATACAAGACACGGCCGAGCAGAAGAGGATCAGAAAGTAGTACATTCAAAGGAGGAACGGTCGGCCGAGTCAAGGAATTATGCTCGGCCGAGCACATCGCATTGACTGGTGATTTTGGTCAAAAGTCGGGAATCTTGAAGATTTTTTCCATTTTTCTTCATCTTCTTCAACTCTTCTTCTCTCTAAACCCTCTCTACCCGAAACCCACACATCCTACCCTCCAAATTCCGGCGAAAACTCCATCCTCTCCGGCCAAATATCCCATCCCTAACCTCCCTTCACCTCCCAAACACCATATCCACAATCAAAACCCACCAAATCACCCAAAATCTCCCAAAAACCGAAAATAACCCAAGATTGCCAAACCCATAAAAATCATCAATCAAACCCACAATTCTCATCAAAAACCATCTCCATTTCACCTCTAAAACATCTAACCCACCTCAAAACATCCAATTTCAGTCCAACTCACCCTGAAATCGAAACCCTAGGTTTTGCCCCAAAATTCAAAATCCGGGTTTAGTTGAAATTGAAGGTCAAGGTTCATTCTTTTGGGAATTTTGAGGCGCTATTGGAGGAGAAAGAACAAAGATTGAAGCTCATTCCATCATTAACATTCGGGTAACAAAAATTTTCACTCTTTCTCTCTCTAGAATCATTTGGGTTATCTTGCTCTGTTTCTGATTATTGTTGTAATGGAGAGTCGTGGAAAGAGGGCAACTTCTAAGGCATCTAAAGCCTCTGGGAGTGGGACTAAGAAATCAAAGAAGGGTGTGGGTTCAAGTTCGAATTTAGTTCCTACTCTAAACAATTTGGGAATCCAATTTAAATCTAATCCCGAGCTAAAAGATTTGAAAGGTTAGCAGGAAAAGATGTTAAGCCAACTCAATTCCCAAATTTTGATGCTATGGGGTCATTAGGTATTCAAGGAAATATTTGGAATTTGCACATAGGATTAGAAGCGCAAGATTTCTTGCGATCGCAGGCAAAAACTTACGAAAGCGTCACCCTCGAATTGCTAAGCACAGTGTCAAAAACAACAAGGGATAGGATAGACATAGCATCGGGAGAGCAATTTGAAGATATTAGACTAACATTTCGTCTCTTGAATAATTCCTATAAGCTTGATTTGGAAGAAATAAATGAAATTCTTGGTTGGCCTTCCCCTAGAAATCTAACAAATGAATTCCCTCCAGAATTTAATGCGGACCTCTTTTGGCTACAAATCACTGGGCAAATACCTTTTCTTCCTAGAACCGCTAAGGCTTCCTTAATTGTCCATCCCGTTCTCCGCTACATCCATAGAATGTATGCGTGCACTATCTTTGCAAGAGAGGATAAGGGAACAATAAATAGGCCTGAGTTGTTTCTCCTGTGGGCTTTCGTGACTGGATATAGGGGAATTAATCTAGGGAAATGGTTAGTAGACCGTCTTTTGGACCATGTTTCCCCTAATTTCCCTGGAGATATTCATATTGGGGGAATGATAACATTATTTGCTGAATATGTGCACATTGAGATACCTGAGGAAGGACCAAACGCTTGGGAACCAGTTCGAGGTTCAAGGGCATTGGACATAGCTGCCCTTAAAGTGATGAATATGATTTCTGAAAATGAGGAGGGAAGCTATACAATGTATGTTGGAGGAGGAGCAAATAGAAGACCATACACCCGCTTGCCCAACAACCAATTGCCCATCATCACCTTAAACCAACCTCAAACTTGGATTTTTCCAAGTAATCAAGGACCCAATATTGAACAAAATGAGCCAATGGGAGAGAAACAAGAAGAACCGCAACAACACCCTTTTCAAAACCAAATGCCTCCAGATTTTTATGACCAATTCAACCAACTGTTCATCCAGCAAAACCAAATGTACCAACAAAATACCCACATCCTTAACCGACTCGATCAATATTCCACCAATTTTGATCAATTTCGAACCAACATGGAGGATCGGGTCAACCATATTCAGGGAAGAGTTGATTACATTTACAACTATGGAATTGGAAATTGGATGAATTTCAGGCCTCCAAATCCGCCACCACCGCCACCATTCTAGTCGGTACCTCTTTCTCCCTCTCCTTTACATTACTCTTGTCCCAATTTTCATTTCTTCTTTTCAAACATTAGGGACAATGTTTCATTTAAGTGTGGGGGGGTAGTATCTATCTTTTTCTTATTTCTTTTCTTTCTAAATTTCTTTTTCTTCTTTTTATGTTTTTCTTTTTCAAAGAAAATGTAAGGGCAATATTCCCTATTTTCAAAAAAAAATAAAAAAAAAATAAAAATTAGCCAATGCTCCCGTTGATGAGAATGTTATCTTTATTATCATTTGCCTAAGTAAAACTTTTTCCTTCTAACTTTTACTTCTTAAGAAATTTGATAATAACAACATAGGATTGTATTGGATTATAAATGGAAAATTTTCAAAATTAATATGAACTTTTAAATCCTATTGAATAGAAACATTACATTATTAATGAGTTTGTGGGCATTAAGTTTGGATACAACATACTTGTGAAACTTTTAAAACATTTTTTGTATATGCATCTCAAAAACTTTCATTTCTACTCTTTTTCAAAGGTTTTTCATCCTTGTTACGCTTATGAATCACAAAAATTTTCGCTTTAATCCATCTTTCCATTCCCACTTTTAAGAGGCTAATTAATTAATATATTCTTCTTTTGATTGTCCATTCAAATATCTAAATGAATATATCATTATAGAGTGTGACAATTTAGAAGCAAGAAACTCAATTGCCACGTCTAATTAATTAAATCTCGAACCTTATTCCACTACCATCCTTCACCTTTCATCAATTTTTGTGATTCAAAATGCATAACGACATATGGACATCTTTGTTAAAGAATAAAGATCATAGTTTAAGAAATGTATATTCAAGCATGAAAAATTTATTCACAAAGCACTCTAAAAGAGTGAATATAATTCTTAATTCATACTTATGACCCACAAATTCATTTGGTTATTTCTATATGCTCTTATTCAATGGTATTTATTCATGTTATATTAACATTCAAACTTTTCTATTTGCACTTCAATATCATCCTACCTTCTTCTTTACAAATCTCTTAAGATGAAAAACTTAAAAGGAAGAAATTTTATAAAGGCAATATTATATAACAAAATTCTGAGGGAGCATTGAAGACCTTTCTTGTTTTTCTACTAGTGTCATTTGCACTCCTCTCTTTATGAACATTTAACTTGCTCGAGGACAAGCAAGATTCTAGTGTGGGGGAGTTTGATAAATGACTATTTTATAGTCATTTAAGGTCTAAAAATATAGTTTATTAGCTTTTATTCCACTTGAAATTACTTATTTTCTGCTATTTATTTGATATAATGCACTTGGAGAATGTTTCGATGATGCAAACAGGTATTTAGTACATTCTTGAGGAAAAAGGGAGCTAAGGCATCATCTTTGTGAAGGAAGAACGCTTGGAAAAGAAGGAAATAAGCTAGCCCATTAAAAGTCAAAAGTTCAGTCGAAGCAGGGTCTGCTCGGCCGAGCAGTACCCTTGACTCGGCCGAGCATAGGGAATCAGAAAGGCAGATTTATTTCAAAGGCTTGCTCGGCCGAGCACTTTTCCTTGACTCGGCCGAGCACCTCCTGAATCAGCAAAAGGTGCCTTTTCAAATGAAGACCTCTCCAAGCACACATCCGGGAAAGATTGCCTCCCCTCCTCCAAGGCTTATAAATAGAAGTAAAAATCAGTAGTTTAGATATCTAGAAACATTGTAAACTTACTATAGTGAAATTTGTACTCTTAAACATCAAATAATTCTCAGAATTTGTGAAAGATATTCATCATTTCTTGAACAAATTTCTGAGTTTCTCAAGCAATAATATCAAGAGATTATTTTCAAGTCTTTGTCTCCATTTCAAGTTCAGAATAAGTATCTCTATTCTTTTATCTCATCTTCATCTTATTCTTCTCTTTTCACAAATGGCTTGTGAGTAACCCCCCTATTTCTTGGGATTGGAAACTCAACAAATACTTGTATTTACTAATATTCATGCTCTAAATTTACTTTCTTCATCTTAAACAATTCTACTATATCAAACTTTAACGCCTACAACCATGATGACGTCCATGGCTCGTATGAATCTTAGTTAATCAAGGGAAGTACTGATCGGAGAACCTTGATTAGCGGATCCATATAGTCAGAACTAAGTTCATTACTCACGAGAGTAGTGTAATGGCTTAGGGATGCTCCTTGAGTGGAAAGTATGCTGATTTTCATAAAGAAAACTTAATGGATTCTTACTAATTATGGGCCATCGAGAGATAGGGCATAATTAGTATGAGAATACAAACGCTACTTGCTTGATCATGAGAAGTAGTGTAGGCCAAGCATACCATCCTTGTTTTAAAATGAAACTTTAATCTAAATAGAGCATGGATAGTTGATGAATACAATGTTGTTTGTGTCCCAATCCCGAGAATTCCTTAATCATAAGAGTTTTCAATCTAAGCTATAGTTTTTATTATTACTTTCTAGTCGTGACAAACAAATTTTATAACCCCCAATCATTTTCTTTTCTTTATTTTCTTATCCTAAGCAAAAAATATTTTGTAAGTAAAGTTGTCCTCGTGGGATCGACTCGCTCTTGCACTTTCTATACTACATACACCCGTGCACTTGCGGAATAAACAACTAACAAAGACCTCGAGGATCAGTAGCTAGATATTCAAGTATGTCATGAAGTTCTTCTATTATCATCATGCACCTCCTCATCCAACCATTTGTGGTGATGCAGACTTCCTTGGGAGAGGGACCAGGTAAGTGAATTTTGACACCAACTTTGAGCTTACCAGGTAAGCAATGTAAGGGCTCAAGAACTGGTCCTTTCACCTTAAGCCTGGAGACCCGGGGAGCTTTCCCTTTCCTCCTATCAAAATCTGGTTTAATCCAGGGCAAAAATGTAAGCTGTTCACTAGTCGAGCCAGAAGAAATGAATGGTTTGGACCAAAAGTATTAGGGATTTGTTGCAGAGTATTTGGAGGCATCTCTATATAGTCCTCAGGATCTATTTCATCTGAGCTTTCATTCCTAGCGGCAGCTGCAGTAACAGGAACCAGTTGTGCTTCAGCAGCAACAACAGGAGGAACAAGGGCCTCGGGAGCAGGCAGCAAAGGAAAGGAAATAGGAGCAAATAAAGCATCCTGAAATTCCTCAAACTGCAAGTCAGCAGCAATCAGAGCATCAAGGTCAACATTATGATCTGGATTGGCAATCTCTGCATCGGCACCTCCTCCCAACTCAATAATCTCTCTAACACCAGTAGGTTCCACCAGGATCACATCAGTAGAAGAGATAGGGACCTTAATAATCTGAGTGTCCAAAGTTTTCTCAAAGGCATCATCAGCAGGAATGATCTGAGTGTCAGCAGTTGGCTCAGATGGATGAGGGTCTGTAGTTGGCTCATCAGCATACATATCAGTAACAACTTCTTCATCAGCACAAGCTCCTCCTGATATCAGTAAATCAACAACTTCATCAGCAGATTGAGTTTCTCTATAGTTTCCTCAATTGATGCAAATTGGTCTTCTTCAACAATCAGAGGTTGAGTGTCCATAGTTTCCTCAACTTGATTAACTAAGGATTCATCAGCAGCGCTGGTCTCATCAGCAGGTTGAGTGTGCTGAAGTTTTCTCAACAATCTGTTCAACAGACTTATCAGCAAAACACCACGCTCAGAGCCATCACTGGCTAGTACTGAGTCAATAAATGCTTCAGCAGATGACACAGAAGTAGGAGCAGCCGCTGTAGGAGCTTGATCAGAAGAGGGCTTTTTGAAGACTACACTTATCGACAGCTTGTCATACTCACTGATAGAATCTGAAGAGGTGATTGTTTCACCAGCAGCTTTGTGAACACATACAAAATCGGCAACATCAACAGAACTACTGGGAGAAGGAATGGGAGTGACTGATGGTTGCTCAGCAGGATCCTTGAAAGAAGTGCTGCAGATTCTTGTATCGCACAAGATGACCAGCAGGATGGATTCACTGTCATTGTAGATCAGTAAATCATCATTGTCTTCTGGTCTTCCCATTTGATAGGGATCAGTTTCCAAGAAGTTTGATTGCTGATCAAATACATCAGCATAGGAAAACCAAACACTTTGGACCATCAAGTCTTGACGAATTCTATCTTGGAAGAGGTAGACTTGATTCCAGGGAAGCGGTAGCAAATCAAAGAAACACTCAAAGTTTAATCTGAGCTCAGTTTCTGATAACCTCTAAAATTTTCGGAGGGGAACAAACATCTCTTTGTACAAGTCAGTGAGCTTGTTCAGAACTTTATAATCAACGTAGTCAGAAAGCTTTCCTGCAGGGACTGATTCCTTCCTTTCTTCATGGAATTGGAGCAACCGGCGAATGAAGGGATGGAGATGATCAATGGGAAACACCAAATTC
>JAOWBW010001208.1:0-31453 GCA_026119855.1 Campanula takesimana | reverse complement strand
AGTACCCATAAATCTAACATGATAATCCTATGATCATTTAGCCTTTATACTAGTGCTTTATACTAGTGCTTAACAAGCACTAGGGACGGGATTATTATAAGTAAACATGAACAACAATATAATCAAAACATCTCTTTATTGATATGAAATAAATGATAAAATTACAACGTTTATTAAACGTGCCTAGGGCACCACTACCAACAGCTATGTGGATTTCTCTCAAATGTATGAGGCGGGGATCCGAATGGATGGGTCGCTCAAGGAGATCAAGAAAAGTGCTCCTAGCTTCCGTTACAAGGCCGCCTCTAACTCTACAAAAGAGGATTCGGTCAATGCCGTCACTACTGACAAAGGTAATTACAAAAGGGTTCCTCCACCTCAAGGCAAGAAATCTCAAAATGACCGTTCTACACTCCTCTCCAAGGCATGACTCAAAACGAGGCATTCGAAGTTCTCAAAGCAAAAGGCCAAGTCACACCTATACAAGGGTATCAACCCAAGTCGATCAATGCCAATCATGCTCATCACAAATATTGTGGCTACCACGAACATAGTGGCCACACCACCGAGGAATGTTTTGTCCTCCGCAACATCATCCAAGATCTCATAGACAAGAAAGAGTTCATAGTGCCTAGTGGTAACGATGTCAATGTAATAGAGCTAGGAGAATTTGAGGAGACCACTTATTCAATCCCAATTGTGAATGAGGGCTACAATGTGATGAATAAATTTGACAATTCTTGTTACATTGTGAATTACGATGAGGTGATGACGGAAGTACTAGAGAATAGGAAAAAGAGGCAAAATGGGAACGTCAACTTGCTAACTCGATCCGGACGAGTCATAGCAAGCAACCATACTACTTCTGCAGCAAGCACCTCTTCTCAAAGATCGCAAGTTCGCGACACTCCCGAAGACCCTTTATTGGATCAACTCAAGAAAACTCAAGGCCAACATCTCCATTTGGGACCTCATTGCATCCTCAAAGAAGCACCGAGATCTTGTCATCAGTAATCTTGATGACACATCAATCTCTCCTGATACTACTCTCGATGACCTTACTGCAATGATAGGCCACATTCATTTTGGCAATGTCATCACCTTTGCCGACATGGATCTTCCACCATTTGGTTCCGATCACAATGAGGCCAATTATCTCAAGGTGAGAGCAAGGGGGAGACCTATCTCAAGAGTCTTGGTTGACGGTGGTTCCGCACTCAACTTAATGCCCGGTCGAATCATGGGCATACTTGGGCTTAATAATTCAGATTTGAAGCCTTCTACCCATGTAATCCGAGGTTACGACAGCACTGCCCGCACATTCATGGGTATGGTGGAAATAGACATTGGTTTGGGAGCATGGTTATGTCCGTCCCATTTCAAGTGCTCGATGTGCCTTCTTCATTTAACTTACTATTGGGCCACCCATGGATACATAGTTCTAATGCCGTCCCTTCGACTCTCCATCAGTGTGTGAAGTTCAGAAATGGGGATGAAATAGTGACCGTTATGGCAGAAAACGTCACTATCCACAGAAAGGGGGAACCCATTCACCAAATTCAGCATGGTTTAGCAGACTCTACTCTCTCCGGTGTCTCAATCAACGCCATTGACAAAGAAGGGGAAAACAGATCTTGGACCCTCGACAATCACAAGGTCCTCTGTATGATGAGGAATATAGACTACTTCCCCGGTTTAGGCTTAGGGAAATACCAACAGGGTAGAATGAAACCTGTGGAGGTCCCATTCGTCAAGAACAAATTCGGTTTGGGATACGAAACCTTCCAGAGATGACTTGAAACACGAGCAAGCCGTCAAGAATGAAAAGGCCCAAGCTCGTAGGGAAGGCCATCATTATGAGATTCCCAATTTGAGGCCTTACCGCAAGACACTGAATGGCTACTTTGTCCATCAAGGGGAAGAGGTTCTGTACGTAATCTTTCCCGAGCCATGGGTTAACAGCAAGGGCATCAGAAAGCCCGGTCTCGAAATCTTTACCGACTCTGAGATCCAGAAATCCGAAGAGGAACTAACTCCCATGTCACCCCGAGAATGGTGGGGAAAGAAAGTGACCATAGAGTCCGAGACAGAGATTACCGCAGGGGAAGAATTGATAGATTTAACCTCATGTTCGAGGAATTTGCCATCATGGATGAGTGCCAAGTCAATGCCATCTACGACACCAACATAAGAAAGGAAACTATCAGCGAGATCCAGCCAAGCTCCGAGCCAATCAACAACTGGTATTCTATAAAGGGGCCCGTGGTATCCGAGGAATTCTTGGTTGAGAAGATGGGTTGCATTCAGCGCAATGTTACAAAGGAAGACTTGTTCACTTTTACTTTCGAGTCCAAGAGTATTTCTGATACCCTCACCCAAGAGGATATGGAAGCCATATCCGAGCGTGTGTTCCCTTTCTTTGTTAATGAAAAATTTGATATTTCCTAGTACCCTGAGATTCCAAACATCATGAATGATGAATTAACTAATAATGAATCTAATGAACTAGTTAATAATGATTCAAATAATGATGAAATAGACCACAAAAACACAACATACTTAAATAAACTTGCTCAACAGGTCCGTAGTCGTGGTGAAAATGGTCCAGTGGCTGACGAAGAACTGCATGTTGTTAATCTGGGTACCGACAAAGAGCCGAAAGAAACCATGATCGGAAGCTTCTTCAAGGGGGAAGAGAAGGATAGATTGACTGTACTGCTCAGAGAGTTCGTGGATGTATTTTCATGGTCATACAAAGACATGCCGGGTTTAGACAGAAAGATCGCAGAGCACAGAATTCCGATCAGAGACGATGCTAAGCCGACAAAACAGAAACTCAGAAAGATCAAGCCAGAATGGTCTCTACAAGTCAAAGAAGAGATAGAAAATCTTCTCAGTGTAGGCTTCATCAAAGTTATTGAGTATCCAACATGGCTAGCCAATGTGGTCACAGTCCAAAAGGCTAATGGCAAGGTTCGTGTTTGTGTGGACTTTCGGGATTTGAACAAATCTTCTCCAAAGGACGACTTTCCACTACCCAACATCGACATGCTAGTCGACTCCACTGCTGCCTACGAGGTCCGCTCATTTGTGGATGGTTTTGCTGGGTACAATCAGATTCTCATGGCTGAAGAGGATCAATACAAGACTGCTTTCACAACGCCATGGGGCACCTTTTGCTACACAGTTATGCCGTTTGGGTTAAGGAACGCTCGGGCTACTTATCAAAGGGATGTTACAGACTTGTTCCATGACATGATTCACAAAGAGATCGAGGTCTACATGGATGAAATGATCATCCACTCCAAAGGGACCGATGGTCAACACTTGATCGACCTCCGCAAGATCTTTGAAAGACTTCGGCAACACAAAATGAGGCTCATTCCCGCAAAGTGCACTTTTGGGTTATCCGAGGCAAGGTTCTTGGTTACATGGTCACGGAAAGGGGAATTGAAGCGGATCCCTCAAAAATCAAGGCAATCATTGACATGCCTCCTCCCAAGACACAGAAATAAATCAAAGGTTTCATGGGCAGAGTACATCGGTCGTTTGTGCACCAGCTTACTTCCATGTGTGAGCTAATCTTCAAGCTATTCAAGAAGAATGTGGCTCTAGAATGGACCGACGCTTGCCAAGAAGCTTTCGACCAAGTGAAGCATTACTTAACATGCCCCCCAGTCTTGGTTCCACCTCACAAGGAGAAGCCTCTCTTGCTCTATCTCACAGTGAACGATGAAGCCCTTGGGGCTATGCTAGCACAAGAGCAACAAGACTCCACAAAAGAGAATGCCATTTATTTTGTCAGTCGCCGATTTCAAGGGGGCGAAAAGAACTACTCCGTCTTGGAGAAGTCATGTGCAGCACTGGTTTGGGTTACTCAAAAGATCAAACATTACATGGAAGCCTTTCCAATCAAGCTAGTAGTAAAAGTGGACCCGCTCCGCTAAATCTTCGAGAAGCCTTTCATGTCAACAAGGATAACCAAGTGGTACTTCATGCTCGTCGGCTATGATATCACTTACATAACACTCAAATCCATCAGGGGGAAAGTGTTCAGGGATCAGCTTGCTAAATTTCCGTGTGACGAAGTGAAGGGGGAAGACTTACAGTTTCCCGATGAGCACTTGGTTTGCACTACAACCGAGGAAAATAAGTGGTAACTCTTTTTCGATGGCACCGCCAATAAACATGGTTATGGGATAGGAATGTTGCTTGTCGATCCAAAGGATATCTACACTCCAATTGCAATCCGTCTTGAATTCGAAGCTACCAACAACATTGCCGAATATGAGGCATGCATAGCGGGGCTAGAAGCGGCCCTAGAAAGAAATGTTACAGATCTAGAAGTATTCGGTGACTCGTTACTCCTTATCAATCAGACGTCTGGTAAATGGCGAATCCAAGACCCGACCCTCCAACAATATGGTCAACACCTCGAGGAATTGGTTGAACAATTTTAACACATCACGTTCAATTATTTGCTGAGGGACAAGAATCGCTTTGCCGATGCCTTAGCCACATAGCCTCATTGGTTGAAATGCCCAAAGGAAAAATGGTGAAACCCTTCAAAATTTCAAGAAGGACCAGTCCGGCATACTGCACGAACATAGAGATCAACGAAGTCCAAGATAACCCTCCATGGTACACAGACATCATGAACTTTCTCAACAATGGCTCTTTCCTGAAAACAACAATGGGAAAACTCGAGTGGCCTTACAAAAGCTAGCTGCCAGATATGTGCTGATTGGAAACCGAGTCTACAAAATACATATTAAGGGATCAATTTTTATGTGCAAATGAGTCCGAAGCTCAAGAAATCATGCACGAAGTCCACGAAGGCGAGTGTGGGCCCCACATAAATGGGATTATGTTAGCCAAGAAGATACTCTGTATTGGTTACTATTGGACCACGATGGAAAGAGACTGCATCGAGAAAGTCAAGAAATGTGCCAAGTGTATAACATGACCACACCATAGCCATTCTCTTGTTGGGGTATAGATATCATCGGCAAAGTCCATCTTACAGGAAGCAATGGACAGTCATTCATTCTAGTGGCCGTGGATTACTTCACAAAGTGGGTCAAAGCACAAGCTTACCGAGTTCTCAATGCTAAGAAAGTGGCCGAATTCGTGAAGAACAACATCATGTGCCGATATGGTATTCCTCATGAGATCATATCCGATAATGGCTCTCACTTTGAGAAAGAAATGGATGCACTTTTAGTTAACTACAAAATTACCAAGCACAAGTCATCCCCGTACCGTCCCCAAGCCAATGGATCGGTCGAAGCAGTAAATAAGAAAAACAAGGTCATCATACGAAAAATGGCTTCAACAGGAAGGGATTGGCCCAAGAAATTACCACTAGCATTGTGGGGCCACCACACATCAATACGGTCAGTAACGGGAGAAACTCCATACTCATTAGTTTATGGTTCTGAAGCCATACTCCCAGTCGAACTCGAGGTTCCTTCTCTACGGGTCTTACTCAAGAACCAAGTCAACGAGGTTGACTGGATGCAAAGTCAATATGAGTAACTAGCCTTACTTGACGAAAAAAGGTTAAGAGCGTTTGAACGCACAAGGGTGTGAATACCCCTTTCCAAATGCGGGCGATGCACGGGAAGTCTTTCTTTTTATTTATTTTATTTATCTTTTCTATGGGATTCGGATATTCAAGTTGGCATTTAACTTTATTAAGAGTCGCCACGTTATTTTTATTGAGCTAAAACATTGAGAAACAGCTAACAGAGAAGGTTCGGGGGTCAAGTTACGACAAGAGAAGAATATCAAGTTATCACTCCTATCGCCCAAGCAGTCGGACTTTCTATTATGATGAATGTGTTAGTAGTGTGTTAGTGATTGAGACCGGATCTGAAGATTGCCTACGTTTTTCTCGTGATGAGAAGCTCAGGTCAGCGTAGTTCGCACATAATCGGAATAGGGAGAAAGAATAGGGATCATGCATGATGAAGGGGGAGGAGAAAGAATCATACAAGATGATCACATCCTAGAATAATGATTATACCATTGATAAGATCAACATGTAGTCCTCATATTCATCCTTAGAGGATTATTGATCATAGGAATATTTACCTAATGTTTAGGGTTTAGAAGTAGTTCCTAGATCTCGTGGATCATCATCGGCTATATAATATAAACAGGGATTAAAACATTAGATCTAGCACGTTATGCATGGGATAAGCCGTAGATCTAGCATAATAATAAGAACATCATGAATATGCATGAAATAACACATAAGCATGAAGATCGCTACCCTAGATATAGAGCATATTATGAATTCTAGCAAGAACATGAAGAACACGTTATGAATCATATAAATATAGATGTATAAACATAATGAAACTAGCATAAATCAGATCTAAACTAAGAAAACATGACAAATTCTCACCAATCTTGACAAGAACGAAGTAGAATCTTTTGCGTGGATTCGCCGGACCTTCGGGATTGCTAGAAAGGCTTGGAGAGAGATTTCTATCGTCAGTTTGGCTTGTAGAACTCGGAGGAGAGAATTGTGTGTCGAATTATGAACTGAGGTCATCTATTTATAAGAAAATTTGACCTGGGAGAAGTGGCCACCCGGCCGACATAAGTGGCCGCCCGGCCGGTCCAAGTGGATTGGCTCGATTCTCGAGGTTCTGATTACTCTGGACTCTGGGGAAGGATTAGATAACGTCTATCTTTCCAGCTTCATCCGATCAGTCGTTGATATCTTCTTATCTAGGCTTTTCTGGAAATTTCGGATAAGTCCTATGCAGTTCGTAAATACCTGGGAGGTCCCTGTGAGTTCTAGAATGCCTAACAACTCATTTTCAGGTTGGGTACTAACAGTAGCCCCTCGGCGACGTTTCTTGCAAGGCATGGAGGGTCGTCGATTAAGAAATGAACCGATCTGAAACATGAGTTCCAAATCGAGGAGAGGGATGTAAGAAGGTTACCAGGTTGGTCGGGCGGCTTAACCTATGTCAGGCTACCTACGTATCCAAGTGGAATCAAGATAGTCATAGTTCGAGACTTGTGGGGAAAGAAAGAAATGGGACGCCGCTTTCGCTGGGGATAATCAAGCATTCGTCAGATAATAAAGTCGCGTGGACCCTACTGGGGAGGCAAAGCAAAAAAAAGAAATGAGACATTGTCTTTCTACTTGAGATCGCCAAACATTCGTGAAGCAATAAAGTCATTACAGATGGACTCTACTGGGGAAAGGAGGGAAGGCCATACGCACGATGCGACAAGAAGTTTTAAGAATCGAGAACAGAATTAAGGATGAATTCTAACTTCCTATAGAGCGTACGTAATCGATTTATAGACTGATCTTGGAGGATTAGGGCTTACAGAGGTTCTGACCTTCAATTTATAATCTTCAGGGTTTAAGGAGGTTCCGACCTTTAATTGTAAATTGATTTGGTTATTAAATTTTGGAAAATTTGAAGCCTTCCTAGGCCATTTTGGAAAATTTGAAGCCTTCTTAGGCCATTTTGGAAAATTTGAAGCCTTCCTAGGCCATTTTTAATTTTTTTGGAAAATTTGAAGCCTTCCTAAGCCATTTTGGAAAATTTGAAGCCTTCCTAGGCCATTTTGGAAAATTTGAACCCTTCCTAGGCCATTTTTATTATTCGAGATTAGGATTTACAGAGGTTTTCGACCATCAATTTATAATTTTTAGGGTTTAAGGAGGTTTCCGACCTTTAATTATAGATTAATTTGGAAATTTGGAGGCCTTCCGGGCCAATTTGGAAATTTGATTTGGAAACTTGGAGGCTTTCCGGGTCGGTTTGGTTAACCTCTGGTCAAATTCTGGTTAAGTTTGGCTAGAAGGGCCAATTTTGGATTAAAAATAAGCCAAGGGGCTAAATTGAAATTTTTTTCGCCTGGGGGCATAACTGGCCACGTGGCCAGTCCTTCTGATTGGCTGGACCTTGGTTGACGAGGATCACCGATGGGCGCGCGAGGTGGAGGGCAGAGATTGTGCCACGTCGCCGGAATGGACTGGCCGCGCGGCTAGTCCCTTCGCTGAACAGACCCTACAAACAGCCGCCGGCTGTTGCTTTCTTCTTCACTTTTCTCCTTCTTCTTGTTGGGATTTACAGAGAAAAAGAGATATTTTGCCATTATAGTGATGGATTTCAACTTTATTTTTGGCACGGCTCAACCGTATGAGCACGGTGCGGGTGCGGGACCACAATTTGAGCACGGCGAAGGCGCGGGGCCACAATTCGAGCAAGGAGAAGGCGCGGGGCAGCATCAACAATGGGCGAGGATGGCCTCTCGAAAATTTCGTCCTGATGAATGGCATTTCACCATAGGACAACACTTTGACTTGTACGCGGGGCCGGACAAGCATTGGTCCGGTGGGAATTTGATGGAGACGAAGGAGGTAACGGTCTCACTTTTTATGCTTTTGGATTTTTTTTTATGTCTTTTATTTCATACTTGTCATATTATTTTTAAGACTGCTTTGAATTAAATTAATCGTTCGTGATTATTTAATTTTCTGGGATTTGTTGATTATTTTGGGGACGGAAAATATACGCGCAAGTAAAATAAAGCATGCATGAACACTTTAATCTATAGCACATAATTTATATTGCTAGTTGGGTAACGTACCTTTGCTGTGTTTACCTGCAGAGGATGAAATCTCGTGGGTCCATGAGGGCGGTGGCTGAGATATGGGCGAGATTGCCGCCGGCTGGGACGGTGAAAGAGAGGATCTGGGCTTTGGGCTTCAGTCCATTTTTTGATGCGGTGCAGGCTGTAGAGGGGACCCAGAAGGTGATGGGTTTGGTTGAGCTGATGAGAGAGTACTGGTGCACATTACCCACACGTTCCACTTTAGTTGGGGAGAGGTGACCATTACTCCCACCGATTTCGCTGCTATTACGGGGCTTATGTTTATGGATGTGGAGCTTCCCTTCGATGAGTCTCTGTCTGCGGACTCCCACCGTCAGGTGGAGTTGATTCATATGCCGCTTGGCAGGGGCGTCAAGGGTAACGGCTTTGAGGCAGGTCGACTGAGCACCTTGGTGGATGGCTCTATTGGAGATTTTGTCGAGGGCATCAGTGACACTGATTGTCTGGTGCGAGCCATTCTGTGGTACAACTTATCTCAGACTCTGTTCCCGAGTGCAGGGACTTTCTGTCGGTTCTCTTTGTTGGGTGCTCTGGCTGATCTGGAGCAGGCGAGTCAGGTCTCATGGGGCGGAGCCGGACTGGCAGAGATGTATAGAGCCCTTGATGTCTACTCGAGGTCTAGTACCTTGCCTTTTGACTGTTTCCAGTTTGCCTTTGAGGTATGTTTTTGACTTAACCTTTTTTATTCCTTGTCTGTCTTTTGTTTAGAACTGTATAGACTAAAATGTTGGCCTTTTCTCCATAGGTGTGGATTTACGAGTTGTTCCATATTGCTCCCTATACCATGCAGGGGGTAAAGGAGGTCCTGGTCATGAGATTCTGGGTAAAGAGCAACCGGTTAGAGGGTCCCAAGGTTAGGAAGACTCTAGATCTGGGGATCTTTGCTACGAGGCTGAGTGGTCAACTGCATGAGGACTTCCAGTTTTTCCCTTGGTCGGATCTGGTATTGACAGGGGTCGGTCAGGCCCAAGATTTTACTGCTTCCCGCTGCTTCTTGACGGGATTGACTGGGGATGCCATGTATCTTGGCGAGAGGGTCTGCAGGCAGCATGGCAGACACCCTGTGTTGTGGGCCCTGAGTGAGCCTCCAAGGGATATGCTGCATCCGTATAGGCTGAGGAGGAGTGGTGATTACCGAGTGAGGACTCCGGCCCATTTGTACCAGAGTGGGGCTGATTACGAGTGGTTCGTAGAGCATGTGCTGGTGAGCCCACATGTCTTGGCGAGGAGGCAGGCGGGTGCCTATCCGGCGAGGTCGAGTAGAGGTGCTAGGCATGCTATGGATATGCCTCGTTTTCCTGATAGTATCCGGATGCGGCAGGGAGGTGCTGAGATTGACCTTGATCTGACTCCGACTGAGGTTGACGAGGTTACCGGGGCCCAACTTCCTCCTCCTGGAGCTACGGTATGATACCCTTGCCTTTATTGTTGTCTTTACACACACACACACTTTAGACTTGTTGTCTCAGCTCTGTATTTTTTTCTGTCATAGGTGACTCGGGAGGCCTATATCCGATCTGTCCGTAGGGGCAATATTTTTGAGAGGCTATTATGGAGCTTGGCTGCTGCTTGTACCTTCCATCGGGATGATTTGGTGCTGCCTCAGCGTAGAGAGAGGTCTCCCACATGGGCTGAGAGTTCGAGGTCTGTCCGGAGCAGGAGCTCGGGAGCTAGTGGGTCCCATCGCACGAAGTAGGGTGGAGAGGATGATGATGTGGACATCGAGGATTCTGACTCGGACTAGATGTAGTCCCTTTATTTCCTGCATTTTGTTAGAGAGAGGAGAGGAACAGACAGATACATATTTATGTACAATATTTTATTTACTTTTGGTATGTAATTAGTTAGTATTTTGTTTACATGTTTTTACATTTAGTACAATGCATGAGCCTTAGGGGTAAAATAGAGATTGCATACTGTCGGGCATTTCCACCTTCTTTATCGGACTTCTTTTGTGACTTGTGACCTTTGAAATGTCTGAAATGGGTCCATTCCGATGTTTGTTGGGGACGGACTGGCAATCTGTACGGAATGGCTTATGTGGCCGCCTGGCCCATTATCGTAGGAGGGACTGGCCGCGCGGCTGGTCCTTGATCTGACACGATTTTTGTCAGATTTTTCCTTATGAGATCATGATTTGGACTTCCAACTCTATATATTAACAGCCTGCGCAAATAGACGAGACAGACAACAGTTTTTCTTCCTTTTGCTTTAGATGTTGATCCTTCCACGCTTTTCTGATGGACAGACACCCTAGGATTTCTAAGGAGAGACAAAACTATTTCATCAAGAGTTTGAAGATCTGGGTTGGGAAGCTTTCGAGGACAACTCGTGCGAACTTTGATAGGAGATTCAGAATTAAGTGCCTTTGGTCCTTGTATAGGGTTAAGTCCGATGAAAACCTGATTCGTGCTGCTGCTAAATTTTGGGACAACGAGAATCACGTCTTCAACTTTTCTTACAATGAAATCACCCCAACGTATGAAGATTTTGCAGCTCTTTGTGGTGCGACAGTGACAGATAGGGTAGCTATGCCACAGTCTCAAGTGCCTTCAGAACTTCAGATTTCCCAACTGCTGAGGATTTCTGTTGAAGATGCTAGGGGTTTTCTATTGGATGGTGATGTTAACCTCTGTGGTCTTCCCATCAGATTTATCAATAGCACGGTGGAATCTGACACGGCTCTGGACTGTCTGGCACTTTGTCTGTTTGCCTCGGTATTATTTCCACCTTACGTAGGAGTAGCTACCATGGGTTGTCTTGATATGGTGGATCAGGCTCGAGCCAATCGCAGTATTGTCCCTTGCTTGCTCGGGGAGACTTTGCATGGTATTGGAGAGTTGGCCTCGGGAGCTCGAAAGATGACCAGAGGGAGTACCCGACTGTTAACCTTGTGGCTGCAGGAGAGACTTTGAGTCTTAGAGGAACCTGTTGGACCAGTATCACCTTGGGTTTGTCAGAGTAGGTGCATAAAGCATCGATTTGCAGGGATGGCTCGTTCCGCATGGGTGACATATATGGCACAGATGAGTACTGCTCAGATTAAGTGGATGGTACCTCACTGGGGGTGATCAGAGCACGGTGGTCTCAGCATGATTCGGGTCCCTACCTTTGGTGAAACCACTTATTACTATGCAGTGCGGATGTGCCGTCAATATGGGGTGCCTCAGACTATACCTTCATCATGGGATGAGACTTGTATCCGAGTTAATGTTAGGATGTTCCCTATGAGTGCCGGGGTTGCAGTGCTCTTGGAGCGATGCTGGTCTTATGCTCTCATGCCTAGCACTCTATGTATACAATGACCACGTGACATACTTCTGTCTTGAGAATACTTAGACTCGTACCAGACGACTCTGGAGAATATGGGACAGACTCTGAGAAGACTGAGACGCAGGGTGGTGATCCCTTATGTCTCGAGTAGACGCTTGAGGGAGGACGAGAATGAACAATGTGAGGTGGAGGCCGAGTTGGCTCAACTAGCACCAACTGAGAGGAAAAGAGAGAGAGAAGGCCCAAGTGGGGTGACTCAGCTTAGGAAGGCTTTATTTGAAGATCCTACTAGATAGGCTAGACGCGGACGAAGAGACAAGAAACCGAAGACGGATGAGGAAGAGAAAGAGGAGGAATGACTCCGAGTATCCAACTACAGTCGTTGCAGACACATAGTTTAGATTTTAGTTTATTTTAGTTTATTTAAATTTCAAAGCAGGTTATTTATTCGCAGGTTCTTTCGAGCTTAGACTCATCAAATAAATGTTAACGTGTAGTGACTTGTGGAAATAGAGATTTCTCTTTAGTTATAAACAGATTGTTTGCTTTATTTGAAATTTTGCTCAAACCAGATTTGGATTTTTTTTTATTTTTGAGACCGCCCCATTGAAGGCTGCCTATGTTCCCCTTTTACAAGTAGGGCTAAGGGGCTCAGGTCACCGTAGTTCATTTCTGATTGTAGAAAGGGAAGATAGAAGAGGGGAAGTAAAGAGTAATATTATTTTTTTTACAAGAGGGGACGGTCGTTGTAGGAGACCGTTGATGGAGAGCTCCGCTGGTGGAGAGTACTGCTTATGGAGGCGGACCGTGGTGGTCAGTTGTAGTAGCGGTGGAGCTTGTATATCTTGACCGGGGGAAGGCCATTGTCGTCCATGTATATCCAGTCTTCATTCCGCTTGACTAGGTGACCCGTCTCGATGAGTAGTCGAACCTCTTCTTTCAATTCTTGGCAATCATCGGTGTCATGTCCTTCCTTATGATAATATGAGCACCTTCTACTTGGCTCGCTGGTTTGCGACATCATAGTAGAGCTTGGTTCTTGTAGTTTACCAATTTTCCCTAGTGCTTTGAATATGAGGCCCAAAGGTAGATCCGAGCTTGTGCCGTGTCAGAAAAGGATGGGGGCTCCATTTTGTGACTCGAATTTCCCATGTGGTGGTCACAAGGATGGGATATTCGCTAAGTAGCTCTTTAGTTGAGTCAGAGCTATCTCACATCTCTGATTCCAAATTTCTTCTGGACAGTTCTGTAATTCTTTAAGGATCGTGTCTCCTACCATTGTGAGGCGATTAATGTAGCGTAGCATGCTTATGACCTTAATCTTTTCAATCTCTTGGCGAGGGGATGACATTGTTATTAACTCTCTGGTCTTCTCGGGATCGGCTTTGAATTTCTGTCCCAATCGGTATCCTAGAGCTTTTGTCTGAACAGTACCAAATCTGCATTTTGACGGATCCAGGAGGATTTTCTGACTTCGCAGAATGTTGAAAATTTTCCGCAGATCTTCAATGTGTCGGGCGTAAGGTCTCTTGGAGTGCAACACTAGGTCGTCTATGTAGACGTTTGTATTTGATGGCGATCTTGTTGGCATGTGGTAGGAGACACCAATGCCTTTCCATTCTAGGAATCTGTTGGTGTGATAATAACTACCCCATGGAGTATGGAAGAGCAACCTCTCGTCTGCCTGTACCGCGGCGGGTATGCAATTTTTACCAGGGAAACCGTCGAGGAATGATCGGACTTCTTTGTCTTCGGTAGCTTCTAGTAGCGAGTCTATGTCGAATGGAGGGAATCTATGCTTAGGGCTCATCTCGTTGAGACTCATGATATCTATGTGAACCGTCACCTTCCTTTTGTACTTCTTTGCGGAGATAATGTTGATTAACCACTTTGGCCAGAGTGTGGACTTGATGAAGTCTCTCTGCAGCAATTTCTCTATTTCTATCTCCATGCGAGGAGACCATTCGGGCTTTACTGACGGTAGTGCTTGCACAACTGAACCTACATTTGGAGTTATAATTCTCTCCCATTCTCTGCCTGGCGAGTCATAAGGAGTCCATGCAAAGACGTCGTCGTACTCATTGAGCAGCCTGATCAATGTTTCTAGTTCTTCGTCTTGAAAGAAACTCCCAATCTGAGTCCACTTTGGCTTGTCTTGTCTTCCCAGATTCACACTTGTTAACACCTCATTGGCAGCTTGGGCTCGGCTTTCCCTTTGATTCATAACCTGCTCTGAGATTTCTCAGATATATTTGTCATTTAGTTCGTTTGTGTCCGCATCTTTTAATGAATCGTTATTAACTATTTGTATATCATTAGGTTGATTAGTTAATTTATCATTTATAAGAGTGGCTATAGCGGGATACTCAGAAAGATCGATATTGTCAATTAATGCACGAGGAAAGACAGTGTTTGCGATTACATCATAGTCTTTTGACTTGAGGTCATTAGACTTGGACGGAGACACGAACTCATAAGTGAGAACGGGGGGCCTAACTGACCTAGTGGAAATTGACTTTCTAGGGGACGAACTGACCACCCCCAGATTCTCGATAGCAGTAGTCACAGGTCCGTATTCAATAACAGCCACAATGTCATCTTCTAGGCTCAAGTGATGGAATAAATCTTGGCCATCCCATGATTCTACTTCCTTGGTTGCACCGACTATAGGTTCATCGAGAGACACAAAATCTGTATTGTAGGTCAAGTCTTTGTTCACCTTGATGCAGTATTCGTTCTGAATAGTAGTAACTCTGCCTATGGTTCTTCGAGGTTCCATGTATTTTAGCTCTAGGTTGGCTCGATCAAACTAGACATCTCTGAAGATCTCAAAACCCTTATGTAGCTTTCCATTGTGGTCGAACCAAGGTTCTGCGAACTCGAAGTTTGATTATTCTTCGCCTTCATTGACATAATAACTATTGAGGGAGAGGCGGTAAGGATTCATATCAGACTTCTTGTAAGGGAGTTGCTTCTTCTTGAGTACCTCTATCTGTTTCTGCTCTGCTTTGTCTGTAGGAGTAAGCATGTATCCTAGCCCGAACAGGCCTCTGTGGTCTACTTCCTCAGTCAAGTGTGTGGGACCTTGAAAGTGCTTACCTAGCCCCAGGCCCAGTATGAAGCCCATGTTTCGAAGTATCTTGTAAATGGGTAGCACTTTATCATAAGTTTTGGTGAGATCATTATCACATATCTGGGCTTTGTGCCACTATTTCAAAGCCACTAAAGAGTCTGCGATCTTCCTCATGTTGAATCTATAACACAAGTACTCCTTTCGCGTCAGTGCCTTGAGCTGTTACTAGGTCGCTGTAGATAACTGTCACCTCATTCCCCGACTGGAATTTAACACACTGATTCAAGGAGGACAGAACAGCATTAGTTTTGTGAAGCCAAGTGCGTCCTAGCAGGATGGTGAAGGAGGATGGTATGTCAATCACTTGGAAATCTGTGGACAGAGTTTGCGTCCCCACGGAGATGGGTAGAGTAACAATTCCCAATAATTATCTGCATGTGGAGTCACAGGCTTTGATTGTCTACTTAGAGGGTCGTAGAGTGGTTGCATCTACACCTACCACATCCATCATCCGTGACGGCAATTCATTGATGGCGGATCCGTTCTCCACAAAGGCTCGAGGGATTTTCTTCCCGCTGATTTCGACTGTGATGTACAGAGGTTCATTGTGATCAATGCCAAATGGAGGTTCATCGAGCTCTGAAAAGGTGATAATATTCCCAAAGTGAATGTTGCCGATCATTTGTGTGACATTCTCGGGGTGGTGTCCGATGGAACCATAGTAGCGGCCAAGTTCTTCTCGAGCATCTGCCGGTGGGCTAGAGATGAAGTGAGTAGGGACCACAGAGAGATGTGAGCTTGTGTTTGCTTGAGCTGCGTGGGGATGGGATCCTCTTTCTCAGGGTCTGATGATTCTGACTCTTTACTGAAGACCTTCTTTGTGCCCTTGGGGTCTGACTGATAAATCTGTCCGGACCTTGTGAGTAGGTTGATTTCTGCTCGCACGTCGTATAGAGACTGTGGCATCTTCGCGGATTCTGCGAAGATTTCGGCTATTGATAGTGGTGGAGATTTAAGTGAACTGAAGTCGCAATCTCCTAAAAGAGAAGCTTCCAAATATAGTTCATCTAATGACAGCATATAACAAGAAGAATTACTATCATTAATAAACTTTGAAGTACAGCCTATTTCATCGTCACTATAAACTCGGAGTCTGCCACAATAGGTTCGGCTAGATCACCAATGTTTACTATTTTCATCTAAAGAGAGCCTAGGATCTTTGAGTGAGCCGTCATGAATGAGCTTCAAGATGTCCTTCTTCAGGGCGAAGCACTCTCTTGTTCTATGTCTAGTGGCTTGATGATAGTGGCAGTATTTCCATACATTGCTTCCCATGTGCATAGAATAACCCTTGAGTTGTCTGAGGAGCCCTTTGTTCACAAGGTCATGGAGAAATTTCTTCATTGAAATTTTCAATTGATCGACGCAGTCCTCGAGTTCTAGCATGGTGATTTGATCAATTGCTACCATATTGACATCCATGGAGATGATCTTCCTTGGGTCGGCGATGATGTTGTCCTTGATGAGCTTCTGTACGATATGTTTGATGGTAAAGCACTCATTGTTGGTGTGTCCGGACACTCTATGGTAGTAGCAGAACTTGGACAGGTCACAACCATGCTTGGGCCATTTGAATCCGTGCTCCGAGGGAGTTATCACCCCAATCTCGACCAGTCCTCCGAACAGAGCGTTCATGTCTAGCCCCAGTTCGGCGAAGGCATCTACCATTTCTAGAATACCAATGTCACCTCCGATGAGCCCGACCATGTTGACGCCACCATTGTTAGGGAGCGGGTTTGCTATGGTATTCGGACCTTTAGGCTTCTCTATTTTTCCATCGGCTATGAGCTTTTGGATGACTCTCTTGAGGTGAATGCAATCGTCGGTGACGTGTCCGATGTGCTTATGATACTTGCAGAACTTGGTTGCATCAAGAATGGCTTTCTTATTGAAGGGTTCAAAATTCTCAAGTGGCTTGATTAAACCCTTCTTTACTAAAACTTCGAACACTTTGCTAGTAGGCATGCTGAAGTCATCGAAGTGATCTTCTTTCCGGGGAAAGCTGCTTGTAACTGCTTGGACGTCGAAGGTGGAGTTGTCTTGGACCATGCTCACTTGACCGGCGACCTCTTTAGATCTAGGAGCGTCACTTGTCGGAGCTTTGTAGCGGAAGGACGAGTTTCCTGTTTTGGCAGCTTCTTTAACAACACCAGTAATGCCGGCTTCGTGTCTGACCCCAGCATCAACCATTTCCCACAGATCGGGAAAGTACCCATTACCAATCGCCACCCTAAGCTCGGGCAACAAGCATTTGAAGAAGATTTTCTTTTGTTCCTTTGCCTTAGGAGGGTATTGTACCTCTGCTAGCTTATGGTTCCACCTCTTGTAGAAGTCATAGATAGGCTCGCCGGGCCTTTGCATGGTGTTCTCTATGTCAGTACGGTTGACGTGCCAATCTAGATTCGACTGATACTTCTTGCAGAAAGTAGTGGTGATTTGTTGCCATGTCTCTCGTTCGGAAGGATCCAAACTCAAAAACCAACGGAGAGCAATTCCGTCCAAAGTGGTGTGGAAGACTCGGGCCATTTGCTCATTGGTGCAGTTACGGACTCTTATGGCTAGTACATAACTATCGAGATGAGTCTTGGGACAAGTAATACCATGGAATGTAGAGACCTTCAGCATCTTGAATTCCCTAGGTAGAGCACCCACATTACTCGGGTCAATGGTCTTAACAATCGGAGCGGATTGCTTGGAGACCGTGTCGGATAGCTTGCGGATCTGTTCTTGCATGGCAACCACTAAAGTGTGATTGGAGAAGTCTGTGCTACCATAGGCTTGAGTAGCGAGAGGAGCAGTAGAGATTGTAGGTACGGCTGCACCTATGCTCAATGGTAGTGAAGGCGGTGGCAACTTTGGTAGAGGACAAGTAACTACCCATCAATTCTGGTGACGGCTCATACGGACCTTTGCTGGAGGTTGCTTTGGTACCGAAATCAGGAAGAGTTGGTAGTTGGGCACCTTGAGAGGGATAGCATCATCATTGGCAGGGTAAGTCACAGGCACTGTCTCGTCTTCGATAAGAATAGCCTCCCCATTATGGAAGCTAGTTGCTACACCTTTCTTCTTCATCTCAGTATGAATATGATCTTTTAGCTCTTGGTTGACCCTTTCTAGAGACTTGCTCCTATCCTCAAGCTTGGAAATCTGTAGCATGAGGTTGGTGAAGAAGGCATGGAGAGGTGGCGGAATGTCCGAGGGATTGATACTGGCGGCGATCTCTGGATCGGCAGAAGAGGAGACTGGCGGAGTGGAAACACTAGGAGTAGTAGGCTCTGATGATGGAGACATTGTTGATACAGAGACTGAAGACTGAGCTTGTGGAAGGCTTGACCGTTGAAGAAGACCACCGGAACGGACCCAAACTTGCTTCTCTGTAGAGGTAGCGGACGAGAGGTTTAGGACGGGACAAGGCTCATGCAATGTATTTTGTTATTTTACAAAACAATGTATTATTAGTCCTAATGGTTGGAAGGGGTACCCCTTTTTGGATTACTATCTACAAAACTTGGATCAGTGGAGGTCATCACTATGTCTATAGACCCCTCGTTTTTCACATGTATTGCACATCCCAAACGGACAATTTGGGCGAGGGTCCTATAGGGCAAGCGACTTCCACCGATCTAACGGATCCTAACGACTAACCCTTGTTTTAAAGGCATTTAACGTAACGTTTATGTTACTTCTGTTAAGTTTTTAACGAGTTGAGATCCTTGTACAAAGTATCACTCGGCTTACCATATGCACACCCTTATAGGGAATTTCATTTTTTTTTTGTACTTTTTTCTCTCGAAGGATCTCGACTCATTAAAGACTTAATGGATGATGGCATTAACGACACGTTAATTGTCTATAAAGAAAAGCTAGTCAAACCAACCGGTAAACTTTGGAGTGTCCTAGACTCTGTTAGTGCATGGTTTCGAAATGAACAAGGATTAACCTCGACTGCTTCACAAGTGAAAACAGTGAGTTAGATAGCCCGGGTGCCACGAAGATAGAGACGACAGGATCACCAAAATCTGTGCACTCAGCGGAGTATCCAGTAGGGTGTGCAGTGTGACACGGCCCTAGTGGTAGTGTGCGGACAAAAACTAGTTATTTTTTAGGGAGAAAACAGAGAGTTTTTTTGTTTTTACATGTATGCAATGCAGAACAGTTAGGAGAGGGTACAATAGGAAACATAAAAGATATTAACGCACTAAAGTACAAGGGAAGCAAATATGTACAAGAGATAAAGTACAAGGGGGGAAGAAAGCAAGTAAGCAATCATGATATTGACGAAAGTTTGACCCTCTATGTTTGAAGATGTTCAAAGCTAGTCCCCAGCAGAGTCGCCACTGTGAATACCCCTTTCCGAATGCGGGCGACGCACGGGGAGTCTTTTTTTTTTTATCTTTATTTATCTTTTCTATGGGATTAGGATATTCAAGTTGGCATTTAACTTTATTAAGAGTCGCCACGTTGTTTTTATTGAGCTAAAACGTTGAGAAAAAGCTAACAGAGAGGGTTCGGGGGTCAAGTTACGACAAGAGAAGAATATCAAGTTATCACTCCTATCGCCCGAGCAGTCGGACTTTCTATCATGATGAATGTGTTAGTAGTGTGTTAGTGATTGAGACCGGATCTGAAGATTGCCTACGTTCTTCTCGTGATGAGAAGCTCAGGTCAGCATAGTTCGCACATAATCGGGATAGGGAGAAAGAATAGGGATCATGCATGATGAAGGGGGAGGAGAAACAATCATACAAGATGATCACATCCTAGAATAATGATTATACCATTGATAAGATCAACGTGTAGTCCTCATATTCATCCTTGGAGGATTATTGATCATGGGAATATTTACCTAAAGTTTAGGGTTTAGAAGTAGTTCCTAGATCTCGTGGATCATCATCGGATATACAATATAAAGAGGGATTAAAACATTAGATCTAGCACGTTAAGCATGCGATAAGCCGTAGATCAAGCATAATAATAAGAAGATCATGAATATGCATGAAATAACACATAAGCATGAAGATCGCTACCCTAGATATAGAGCATATTATGAATTCTAGCAGAACATGAAGAACACGTTATGAATCATATGAATATAGATGTATAAACATAATGAACTAGCATAAATCAGATCCTAAGACATGAAGAAAAACATCGAATAATTCTCCAAACAAGAAGAAAAGTCTTGACTGAGGGGAATGGAAGTCCGACAAGGGCCGCTCTAGGCTCAAGGGTGAAAGCACGTAGGATCAGCAAAAAAAATAAAATAAAAATTGGTCTTCATTTGTTTGAACTACGGAGACCTGAGCCTCTCTACGAGAGGAACGTAGGCAACCTTCGGGTGCGATCTAAAACAATAATTTTTACCCAATCATGTCATAACAAAATGCAATTTTATTCAATCTCTTGATTTATTTTGACCATTACAACGGACGATGTTGAGCAATAAAAGACATAAAACATTAAATCATAAACAAGTGGTCTACTTAATTGCAATTTTGGGGTACAAAGAAAGGTATAATCTTTCTTCGGTTTGGGAACCCATTGTTTCTTGCTTTGGCCTTTGACCTTCTTGAGTGGGGGCAGAGCACTCTCTGAACCGCCAAGACAAGAGAAGACGCTAGGACGGGACGGAGCTTCATCAACAACCTTCCCTTTCCCTTTGCCTTTGTCAAAAGAAGCCTTGACGGGGGCTTTTTATGGGCGTTTCCACACATGAGGGGAGTGGCCCTTGCCTTTGCCCTTCTTATTCTTCGGAAAATAGCGTGGCCTAGGGGCTTCAACACGAACCGCCGGCCTCGAAGATGCACCAACAACATCGTTAAGCCTCCCCAAACGATCAAAGACACTTGGGCGTGCCTTCATAATGGGGATGGGTGTGGACTTTTCACCCTCCAGGATGGACACTTTTACCTCGAAAGAGAAGGTCATGGGAGCCATTCTGGACAAAATTTTGGATCTTAAAAAGATAAGAAAAAGTGCAGAATATTGCTATGTGACCAAACTGGTCGAAATGGGTTCAAATTTATAGCTGTTGGAGAATCCTGTACAGAAAGAAAGGGGCTGTAAATCAGCAGCCCAGACGCGGGCGCCTCCTCCCTTGAGGACGCAACGCGCGCGCATCTCACGCCTTATTACAGGCGCGCGCGCCTCTGATAGACGACAGAACAGAACAGACCCTTGTCAGTTCAGCAACAGCCCAGGCATTTCAACGCCTTCGACCTGCAACCAATTCAGCAGCAGAGCAACATTCAACAGCAACAAGTGGACACTTTGGGCACACGTTTGTTTGTAAAAGAGTCGACACCTAATATCGAGTCTAAATAAAACATAAAAAATGTAGATAAAATGTCTAGGATTGTAAATACGTGCTAAATGTTATTACATGTTAAAAATAAATTGTTCAGGCACTCATCCTCTCCAGCCTACTCTGAAACATCATCAGCGGCACTGTGCTCGTCCCCATCACCGCTCTCGGTCTCCTCATCATCATCGGACTCTTCCTCACACTCTTCAACGGTGATCTCATGACGGGTTCTCTTTGGCGCCCTTACCGACCAACTGGCACCCCCACGGCTCAAGCTCCTACTCAGTGACTGCCTAGCCGACTGCACAGCTTCATCCACATCAAGAGCAGCATCTCTGCATCCTCGCCCCATACCACGGGCACCCAGAGCCATACCTCTAGTAGCTCCAGATACGGTCCCTGCAGCCTCCCTAGTCAGGTTCGCCATGTCCCTACAGAGCTCCAGCACTTTCTCCTCCAGCTGGCGCAGCCTCCTCCGCATTCCTTTGTTTTGGCGGCCTATGTGCCTATAAGCAGCTACAGGCACCTGTCACAATAGAAACAGGAAACTACATCAGTATGCTGAGATAAAAGAGACTGGAACAGAAAATGGGTAATAATCAGAAATGCACAGAAAACATAAAGTCATACCACAGCCGCCTGGGCAGGAGGTTCCCTCTCCGGTGACATCTCCTCTGGGACTATCTCCCTGTGCTCCTCAACAATCCTAAAGTTCGAGTACGTATTGTACGAAGGAGGCAGAGGAGGATCAAAGCAATAACCTGCACCGGTGGGGTAAAACTGCGCAGAAGTATAAGGAGCAGGCTGTATTCCCCGTGGGTCGGCATACATAAAACCCGGCATCAGATTATTCGCTCAGAAGAGACCGTAGTCCTAATAAAGAAGGACGAATGGGGTAGCATCAACCCCTTCCATATACATGGCCCTATCATCCTCAGATAATGCCCCCCAGTTACGAGGGCAGAAGGAGGGAACTCTGGAACCGCCGGCCTAGGCGGGTTGTGGTAATCCACCATCTGGCTCCCATGCTGCCAGTATACCCTGTCTCCCAAGTACATGACCATGCACTCCACGGAGCTCATCAGAAGCCTCGAGCGGGTATGGAACAGTGTATGCTCTATACTACCATAAATCGGTCTCCAGGGAAACAATGACTGAGATACGGACTCAGCCTCAGAGCATCCAGATATTGCCTGGCTGAAACCAAGCCAATGGGGGAAGTACCGGTCTTCATATTTCTGGCCTTGAAAGACCACCTAGCACAATCAGGATACAGGGGCTGACCCTCTCTCCCAATCCTGAAGTCCCTCATGCCCAGAATGGCAAATGCCCATAGCTGCAAACAGAAGCAAAGGCAGAAATTAAACACAGTTGAAAGTGCAGAAAGGACAAAAATCTAAAAGGGCAAACGGTAAATGTACCTCCCAAGCGAGAAAAAAGCCCGTGACCGAGCTCCTAGTCGAACGACTAGTCAAGTCCATACCGTGATAGCAAGCAGCCAGACCCACTGCACCCCAGTTGTATTGAACAGCCTGGTCCAGATCAACCATAAGGTCCAACAGGACAGGGAAGCAGAACACCCCCCGGTCACGAAAAGATATGAGACAAAATATACCAGATAAAACAACGGGCCACCGCATCGACCCAGTCAGCTGTAACACCTCGGGACTCAGCCGCGAGGACATCAAAATAAGCCCTAATCTTCCCCCAGGCCATCACCCGGAGGCACCCTAGAAAAAGGCAAACCGGTCAGTGCCGTAAATTCATCTTCACCCACCATCTCTCCCTCATGCCTGAATCACAATTCCCGTGAAGGCAATCCATTCTTGGGCAATTCTTCCAAGGCCATCAGCTCGATGGTTAGGTCAGCGGAAGAATCCGAAACAAGTGCAGTTCCCCAACAATCACTGCAGCAGTACCAACAATGGGAAAAATAGGCACCCTAAAAAAGAAGGAATCATAAGTCAGTTGCCTTGGGTCCATAGCCTCGACACCAACCTCGGTCATGTGCTGTAGTCTCGAAGAACAAAGGAAACATTTTGGGATGATTTCCTCGCAAAATTCAGAGAGGGAACTCATAGTCACCTCCCCCATCGGCAAGTGAAAAGTGTGAGTGGTATCCCACCATCTCTCCCTCAAAGCCTGAATCACATCGAGATCATTCTTCTGTGAAGGCAAACCCATAATAAAGGGCCAAAGCACGTAGCTGCAACCCTAGCTTGTTCATTCTTGGGCAATTTCTTCCATACATAAATGGGTGCCTGAGCCCCACCTCGTATTTTAGTCAGATGGTTCCACCTCTGAAAAAAAACAAGAGACAAAGAAAAATTCGTCAGCATAACGGCTAGAAAATGGCCAAACCCAACAGGAAGAATTCAACAAATTCACCACGTGCAAACAAGTGTGTGAACATGCAAATGGGTGTCAAAGCATTCCTTTCGCAACAAATCAAACAAGAATAACAACATGCAACCATGATTAAAAGCTGCAGCAGTATTACGGGCAACATGACATGGCCCTCAAAATGAGAAAAATCAACAAGGAGAGGCAAAATCCTTACCAATCCCGCAAAAACAAAGTGGGAGATATGAGTATGAGAATCATAAGTCAGTTGCCTTGGGTCCATAGCCTCGACACCAACCTCGGCTTCTTCACCCATGGGCATCTCAAAAGGGGGAGTTTGATGAGAACTCGACATGATCTCTTGCTAGATTAGTCTCGAATGAACAAAGGAAACATTTTGGGATGATTTCCTTGCAAAAATTTGACTCACAATGCAGAGAGTTTGGGGGAATTTTGAACTCAGTTCGAACAGAATGGACAGTTCTGCACTTATGCTGAACTAATGCGTAAGGCGTGCGCCTCCCGCTACCCTTATGAGACGCGGGCGCGTCCCACATCAATTTCCAGACGCAGGCGCATCCGGTGTCCAGTCAGGCCCAGGTCCAAGTTCCCATGCAGGAATAATACATCACATCAATGTTCTTTCAACTCCCACCCGAGTTTTCAGCTCTATTTTGGACATTTCAAGTACAAAACTCCGCAACGGACATCATTAAATCCGACGGTTACAAAAGTCAAGGTCAATCTCGATATTTTCCTCTCTAAAGGAAAGCCTCATCTTTTTGGTCCGCAGTCAACTATGCCCACACCCCCACAAAAGTCATAAAGTCAACAGCAAGTGCAGCTCCGAACAGCATACGTCAGAGACAGCTACAAACGGCAACTCGGCCCATGGTGAACCACGGAAATCACCACTTCTCAAGCAATCAAGCGGATTCACTAACGGATTCGTCAACAGAGTTTACCAACTAACTCATTCAAGGGATTCACTAATGGATTCATCAAACGGATTCATCAACAGTTTACCAATGGACTCATCCAAGGGATTCACTAACAGATTGATCAACGGATTCACTAACGGATTCATCAACAGAGTTACAACGGATCATCAAGGGATCACTAACGGATTCATCAAACGGATTCATCAACGGATTCACCAACGGATTCGTCAACAGAGTTTACTAACGGAATCATTCAAGGATTCACTAACGATTCATCGAACGGATTCACTAACGGAAACGGATTCACTAACGAATTCATCAATAGAGTTTACTAACGGGCTCATTCAAGGGATTCACTAATGGATTCATCAAACGGATTCACTAATGGATTCATCATCAAGGGTTCACTAACATACTCATTCAAACATATTCACTAATGGATTCATCAACAAGGGTTCACTAACGAACTCATTCAAGGGATTCACTAATGGATTCATTAAACGGATTCACTAACGGATTCATCAACAAGGGTTCACTAACGGACTCATTCAAAGAATTTACTAACGGATTCATCAAACAGATTCACTGACGGATTCGTTAATAAGGGTTCACCGACGGACTCATTCAATGGATTCACCAACGGATTCATCAGCGGATTCACTGACGGATTCGGCAAACAGATTCAACAAGCGGATCCACAAATGGATTCAACCGGCGGATTTACAAACGAATCATGCCACCCTCCCTCTATCAACAAAAGTTTCTCACACAGGGAGCGCACCCCTATCTCTTGCAATTTCAAATTCTTCTTTCATCGAGTCTTTGCTTTTTCTTGGTGATGTCCTCGGCGGGTGTACTTTCTTTCGTCGACTCGTTTTTCCTTGAAATCCACGTCGCCGAGGCCTCTTTAGACACCCCGCCTTGAACCGCTCACCCCGGTTGCACGTTGATCTTGTGTTTCTCCTCTTTTAAGTGTTTCTCGTTAGTTTCTGTTACTACCATAAAGTTCTTGACTGACTCATTAAGTCCAGGGACTAAACTGAATAACAGGGCTAACTTTCTAGTCCATTCTGTCAAAAATGCCATCTCTGAGTAGTGCGCCTCCGACCATAGGAGCCAGAAGCGTGCGCCTTCAGCCCCCATGGTGGGAAGCGCGCGCCTCTGGGCGTCAGTTACATATTTCTGTCCAAGAATCCCTCCCTTGCTCATTTTATATGATTTTCCTGGGAAAGATTACTTGGTGATTGAGTTTTGGCACCAAAAACATTTGTTTTCACCTATAAAAACATCCATTTTCCACCCTTTCAAAGGACCCCCTTTTAGCACTCTTTTGACCAAATAATTATCTCTACACAAACTATACCAAATCATTCCAAGGCCTTTTCAAGGAAGTCACCAAGAAGTGTTTGAAGATCTTTGAAGCATAGGTAAAAGTTCATCTTCCTCCTTCTTCTCTACTTCATCTCTTCCTTTTACTTTAATCAATCGTGCAATCACCCAAATCATTTTGGGACATGACACAATGATTGCTTTCATTCCATTGAAGTTGGTCAAGGAGTCATCTCCCTACATTCCAAAAACCTTTTAAAATCCCCTTTTTTATCATCAAGAACAAGAAGAACATTTATTTCATGTAGACTTTGATCAAGCAAGACCGACATTAGTCGGGCGAGATGGGTGTTTAAGTACTTTCCATCTTGTAACCTAACCCCCGAACCTCATAACAAGAATCTCTGTTTTCGTATCAAACTTAGGCTAAATATTAGGTTTTTCTTATGTTCCTCTAAAACATAGGTGGCGACTCTAAACAAATAAAACACGAATAGACATCCTAGAACAACACACGCGCTCTATCCAAGCCGTGCCCTCCCGGGGTATCTACACCTTCATACCTTCATACTTTACCATGCCCAGATCCTAAAGCCTTGTAACACCAGAATCTTGTGCTCTCTATCTCATAAATTTATAGAGCCCAGATTTCTGACACACACACACACCTTTTGAAGTTCCGATCTTATCAATCATACTTCTAGAGATACACCGGTTTATTGTCTAGGATTTATTCTTTCATAGATTATACATCTTTGAGTTAGTTTGTTTCCAATCGTTGTAACTTGTAACACTATCTCATATTATAAGATCTCCATTAGAAATCCAAGACTTACCATCTTCATAGAGGATGTAGATCTTTTCCCGATTGAACCTCTCCAAATAGCTTGTCTTATATTGTGATTTCATCTACATTTAAGCTTTTCTGATATATTGCTTTGTTTGATCTTTGTAGATTGTATTAGACTGTTTGAATTGTGTTTGTGTGCTTTCTGCCTTAGTTCCAATTTGCGCCACTCTTTAAGCCAAACTTAGCGCGTGCGTTTTTACACTCCTGTGCATATTCCCTGCGCATCAGTGATTGCTTTAAGTTTTTCGCTGTGGCATTCACACTCTGTAGCGCGCTATACTTAGCCAATATTTGAGTTGTGCGCATTTTCCATTGATTTTGCAAAAAGGTTTGAAAATAATTTTAAAACGCTCTTACCCCCCCCCCTCTAGCATTTTTCATACCCTTGTTGCCCCTTTAGGACCAACAACACCCATATGAGCAACATGCTCGTGAAACACTGAGATGATAACGCTTTCTAAACGGATCCGCTAATATGGAGTTTGTTCCATAAGTTGTATTTCTTTTGTTCATTTTCCTTTACAACAAGAAACTTAATGTCTATATCCTTAGACTTTGATGAACTCTTGTTGTTATAAGACTGCTGCCTAATAGTCATAATAAACCTTAAGTAGTCTTTCGACTCTTCTTGACAATTGGCAGTCCCTTAATAAACTTTATGCAGCCATATAATTTAACAAATATCGGAATACTAATGATTTCAAGATGATCAATTTTAAAATATAGGCAAGTAGTTTTCTTTAGTGTTTTGTAGATAATTTTATCATTCTTTTGGCTGCTACTAATGTTCTCTCCCGGATTGCTTTGGTATTGACCAAGCATCCCAATATTCAAATACAAGACTTACGCATACATTAAGCTTCCTACTGCTGATGCATAAGGGATATTTTCCATATACTTGGATTCAAAATTACTTTTAGGACACTGTTTAGACTAAAACTTGTCTCATTTAAAACCAGGTGTGTCAAAGTGGTTTACAGTTGTGCATGCTAAAACTTTTGAATACCTTTTCCATATAGGTCTTTTTGTGATAATCCTAAACACCTCGTGAGCGATTACGGTGAATTTGGATTCCTGATACATAAATGCCTCACCAAGATCTTTCATTTCAAAAGAAATTTCTTAGTTTTCTTAAGAAGGTTCATATTATTACATAGCAAGCAAAATATCATCCACATATAAGACCAAAATAATAAATTTACTCCACTGAACTTATGGTATACATAATTTTTCACCAAGATTCGTTTCAAAACCAAATGAAAGAATAACTTGATTAAGTACCATTGACGAGAAGCTTGCTTGAGGTCATAAATGGATTTCTTAAGTTTACAAACTAACTCAATGTCTCCATTGATAAAAGCTTTCTTTACATCCATTTGATGAAACTCAAGATCATAATGTGCTACAAGTGTCATAATGATCCTAAAGATTTTTTTTTTTTTTTTAGAAGATACCGAAAAATGTTTCTTTATGATCAATGCCTTCCTTTTGAGTAAAACCTTTAGCGACGAGATGGGCCTTATATCTTTATACCTTACTTTGGAATCATTTTTGGTTTTAAAGACCAAATTACACCTAATAGGTTCCACATCTTTAGGTAATGGAACAAGATCCCAAACGTCGTTGTCTTTCATAGATTTTAACTCTTCCTGTATGGCATTGATCCACTTATGAGAATTAGGACTATTAATGGCTTCATGGAAGATGTGTAACGACCCGAAACCCGTATCTATTTTCTTAGTAAAAATATTTGTTTATTTATTTAATTAATTATTTTTATGAGTGCATTTTAGTGTTTCATATATTTTATGCCTAGCATTTTAATCGATCATTTGTGCTTGTGTAGAGTTAGTAAGTCTTAGTTAATGGTGGGAAGTATGGGTTTAATTGTTCTTGGTAGTAGTAGAAGGGCCTAGGTGTAACATTTTGTTTTAATATCATCCTCCTTCCTCCTCCCTCCTCCCCACCTCACATTTTCATTTCTCTCTCTCTCTCCTCCATTGTTGGGTAGAAAGGGTAAGATTTTCTCTCCTCCTTCTCTCTTCTTTTTAGCCATCTTCCTCCCATTTTTTCTCATTGCTCATTCTTTGAAAAAAAATGTTTAGATCGTTGTTAGGATCGTAGAGATCAAAGAAATTTCGAATTCCGTCAACTTTGATAAAATCCGGGTAAGTTGCTTTTCCCCCATTTATGCTAAAAATGTTCATCCTATGCTTAGATGATACTATGATTACCATTTATTGCTTCTTTGGTTGATTTTGAGATGATTTACATTTTGTTCATTTTTGTGAAATTTTGTATTTGAATCATCCTTGATTGAGGTTTGTTAGATGATGTTCTAGGAGTTCTTTAGCTTCCAAATGGTGTGGAAACTTTAGTTTATGTATTGGTAGTGTTGGTCTTGAGTTTGGCTTGCAATGGTGAAGATTTGGGTAAGAAAATATGAAGAACCCAGTTGGTTCTTGCCGTTTTCCGGCAACCTGGGGTCCCGTGGGCGACCGCCCATGGGTGGTTCGGGCGACCGCCCATGAGATCAGTTGATCCGGAGAATATGAGTAAAAGTTAGTGGGCGACCGCCCACTTTTGGGTTGGGCGACCGCCCATGAAGTCAGTTGGTTTTGGGTTTGGGTTTTGGACGACCGCCCGGACTGGCTTGGGCGACCGCCCATACCAGCTGTCCTGAGTACCTTTGTTTTCGAATTTGTTTTATGGTTCAAGCCCGATCTAGGCTCGAAGTATCACCCTAGTTGAATTAAGTTAATGTTGTGGAACACTTTAGTATTCGAGAATAATCCCTTTGTGATCGATTGTGTTATGGATCGAGCTCCACAATGGTGGGAATGTATAAAGGTTGTTATACCAAGATTTAGGACAAAAGTAGTGAAATTCGGGTGTATTTTGGGGTCTGGGCGGTCGCCCACTTAGTTTTGGGCGACCTCCCACTAAATCAGCCTCATTTAGCTTAGTAACAGGGTTCCGGGCGACCGCCCACTCAATTCCGGGCGCCCGCCCACTTTTTCCAGAATTTAGGTCGATCTTTCGGAGGCCATAACTTCTTCGTCCGGTCTCCGTTTTGGATGTGTAAACTATCGTTGGAAATATCTTTTCGAGTACTATGAAATGGTTCTATTGGCCGCATGGTTCCAGATCAAATGGTTTCTTTTCATTGAGGTTTAAGATCAAGGTGTAGTATCGGTCTAGGTTCCGTAGTACTATTCTAGTTGACTTAGTTGGGCACCGTGGAACTCTTTAGTAATTGAAATTGGTTCCTTTGTGAACAATGGTGTTATGTAATTTGATTAAGTATTGTTTAGGAATGTCTGGGCATCTTATGATGTGTTCGTGATTGTTTCCAATCGAATTGATTTGGAGTAGACTTGGTCTAGGTTTTAGGCGATGTCCTATAGTACCTAGAGGGTTTTTATTGAACACCAAAGTGTAGGGTTTAGTCCGTCTTGATCATGTTTCTAATAAGTGTAACCTTTTGGATTCGTTTGGGGTGTTAGAATTGGTTCGTTATGAACGGAGGTAAAGCGTGAATTGGCAATTGGGTACCTACGGTTTGATTAACCTTAAGGTGTATTCATTCTGATTTCCTACTTTGGAATTCCATGTGTGATGAGATGGTTGAGTTCATAGTCCTAGTATATCGTTGCGAGTAAATGTTTAGGGTCATTTTGGTAATAGTCATTGTGCTATTTGTGAGCGACCGTGTGGGTTGTGCTCTTTATGATTAACTTGTGGGTATCATATTTAGGATGTGTTTGTACGTGCCTATCTTGGAATCATCATGTTTTAATGGTCAATGTTGTTGTTGGCTTTCTATGAGCAATCTCGTTTATCGTTGTTGGAACTCTTTATGAGAAACTTCTTGTGTTTGTTGTTGTTGAACTCTTCTTGAGTAATCGTTTGCATCTTTATGGTGATTAATTGGTATGGTTCCCTACTTTGGAATCTTTGGTTGTTTATCGAGCTAGTATTTATTACCTAGCATTTAATTGAAAGTCCAGTTGGTTATTTGTGTTCGAGTCACGTAATGGATAATGTTATAATGGCACGAGCCAAGTCCAGTATAGCATCGCCCATTGGTCCTTCTTTCCTCTTCCAGATTGGCCTTGGTTGGGATGAGCTAGCTCCTTTTGTGAGTATTCTAGCTACACGTTTTGGAGCATGACTTTGTGGCATGGCTCCCGCCCTTTGTGGCACGTTACTTTGTTATTGGTTCCGGTACCAGGGTTGTGATCTCAGCTGTTTATGCTACTTCAAGATTAGTTGATTGATTGATTTGTCGTTCTATCCGAGGTTCTCTTCAACTGTTATGCTGTCTATGGTTGATGGATTGATTGGTTGTTCTGACCGGGGGTTTCTCTTCAGTTATTATGCTACTATGAAGATGGTTTGATTGATTGATTGGTTGAAGCTGCGCAGTGATTGTTCTATCAGTTTGGCGAAACCTTGGGTCGGTATCTTTTGTAACGTGTTTATTTCAGTCTTATGTGCTGCATGATGATTTTAGTCGTTATTTCCAACTGGTATGGGACAGTTGGCGATAGGGAGCTTTCTCATTTTTTGTTATGTGATTTACTTGTTCAGTTAATCGTTGATTTGCATGATATTATGCCATGTAG
>JAOWBW010001207.1:265824-395427 GCA_026119855.1 Campanula takesimana | reverse complement strand
AGATGGTGGTCAGCTGATTGATAACCCTGATGTATTGCAGGCGCCCCATGAATCCCTTTTTATCTCTGTCTCGGTACGGGGTGGCTTCATCTCCAGGATGGCTTGAATCTTCCTTGGGTCGGCTTCGATCCCATTTTCGGTGACCATGTAACCCAATACTTTCCCTCTACGAACTCCAAAGGTGCATTTTGTCGGGTTCAAACGCATGGCGTGCTCTCTCAACCTGTTGAAGAATTTTCTGAGATCTATCAAGTGCTGGCCCCCAGACCCTTTTGAATGTATAATCATGTCATCCACGTACACCTCAATCTCCTTGTGGATCATATCGTGGAATAAATTTGTAACTGCCCGTTGTAGGTAGCCCCAGCGTTCCTCAGCCCAAATGGCATGACGGTATAGCAAAAAGTCCCCCATGGGGTGGTGAAAGCTGTTTTTTCTTGGTCCTCCTCGGCCATCTTGATTTGGTTATAGCCGGCAAACCCATCAACAACGACTTGACCTCATAATGGGCGGTCGCATCCACCAACATGTCGATATTTGGCAAGGGGAAGTCATCCTTTGGCGTAGCTTTGTTGAGATCCCGAAAATCCACACATACTCTGACTTTACCGTTGGATTTCTTGACAGTCACCAGATTTGATAACCAAGTTGGATATTCGATCACCCTGATGAAACCCACACGGAGTAGTTTCTCAATCTCTTCCTTCACTTGCAAAGACCATCCTTCCGGCTTAATGCGGCGCAGTTTTTGCTTGACTGGCTTAGCGTCTGGTGCTGTCGGGATTCTATGCTCTACGATCGAGTTGTCGAGCCCCGGCATGTCCTTATACGACCATGCAAACACATCCACATATTCTTTGAGTAGCTCAATCAGTGCTTCCCTTTCGGCTCCGCTGAAGAAGCTTCCAATCTGCGTTTCCTTAGGCTCGGCTTCGGTCCCCAAATTCACGCATGTTAACACCTCATCGGCAGCTTGGGCTCGAGATTCTTTTTGATTAATAACTGTTCTGAAATCTCTTTAATGTATTCATCGTTTAATGTGTTTGTGTCTGCCTCTCCTAATGAATCATTATTAACTAAGTGTATATCATTAGTTTGATTATTAGCCAATTTATCAGTTACAAGAGTGACTATGGAGGGATACTCGGAAAGGTCGAGGGTTTCATTCATAGCAAGGGAAAATAGCGTTTGCAACAAGATCATGGTCTTCAGACGTAAGGTCGTCAGACTTAGAGGAAGACTCAAATTCAAAATGTAAAACACTAGACTCTGGGGATGGGGATTTTGAGCCAGTGACAGGAGATGCTGCAGGAGTGGCGACAGGAGAAGGAGTAAGCCCCAGTGTTCCCACCATAAATTCCGGAGTAGCCATAGGTCCCCCAATGATGCACCAATTCTTGAGCTTGTCCCCTATGGGTACCACCAATGTCCTTGGGTCCACCTTATCTTCAGAATCATCCCCGATGACGGCAACCATGTCTTCATGCAGCCGCCAGATTACCCAGATGTTGAAGCAGATATTGGTCATCCCATGTCTCAGTCAAACTTGGAGTTTCTGCGGCTTCTATTGCGGCTTGTCAAGGGTTGCGGCTTCAAGTTGATCTGCCAAGTCATCTGCAACCTTGGTGGAGTACTCATGCCTGATGGTTCTAATTCTTCCGTGGCTTTGTCATATTCCATGTAAGTCAGCTTCATGTTGGACCGATCGAATTCCACATCTCTGAAAATCTCGAACCCTTTCTGCAACTTCCCAGTGGGGTCAATCCATGGCTCTGCGAACTCAAAACACGAAAACTCCTCGCCTTCCCTAACAAAGTAGTTATTTAGGGACAGACGGTATGGCCGCATTTCGGGCTTTTTGTAGGGAAGTTTCATCTTTTTAAGCAATTCTATCCCTGTTGCTCCATCTTGTCTTCAAGAGTAAGGGTGTATCCTAGACCAAACAACCCTCGATGATTAATCTCTTCAACCAATTCTGTGGGGCCTTGCAAGTTCTTACCTAGCCCCAGCCCCGGTATAAAACCCATGTTACGCAGTATCTTGACAACAAGGTGCCACTTTGTCCGTTGTTTTGGTGAGGTCGATGGTGCAGATCTGTGCTTGAGCGACTATTTCGAAGCCATTGAAGAGTCGGCTCTCCTCCCCATGCTGAATCTGTAATACAGGAACGCCCTTGGTGTCCGTCCCTTGGGCAGTTACAAGATCACTGTAGATGATGGTCACTTCATTACCGGATTGAAACTTCACACACTGATGCAGGGAAGACGGGACAGGCGCCCGACTGATGTAACCATGGCCGGCCGAGGAGGAGTGAGAAGGTTGCGGGGATGTCTATGACGTGGAAGTCGGTTGGCAGGATCTTTATTCCGATGGTAATGGGTAAGGGACTTCGCCTATCACGGCGCGGCATGTAGAGTCATAAGCTTTGATGGTTTGTTTGGATGGGCGTAAATCAACACCATGAACGCCAACCACATCCATCATCTTGAAGGCAGGATATTAATAGCAGAACCATTGTCAATGAATACACGGGGAATCTTCTTGCCATTTACTTCGACAGTGATGTACAAAGGCTCATTATGATCAACTCCGAACACTGGCTTGTCTAGCTCCGAGAAAGTGATGATGTTTCCATAGTGGATATTACCAATCATGTGGGTGACGTCCTCCGGGGTAATAGTGGATGGTACCATGGTGGCGGCGAGGTTTTTGCTCGAGCATGAGGCGATGGGCTAGGGAGGAGGTGAGTAGGGACCATAGTGAAATATGGGCTTGGGTTTGTTTGAGTGAGTGAGGATAGGGTCTTCTTTATCTAGGTCGGCTTGCTCGGGTTCCTTCCCAAAGACTTTCTTTGCACCCTTCGGGTCGGATTGGTACGCTTGACCGGATCTTGTAAGGAGAGAAACTTCCGCACGTAGCTCCTCCAAAGACAATGGCGTGTCAGGACAAGGGGGCGAAGCTTCGGTCTTTTTGGCCTCCTCGAAGATTTCGGCCCAAGAAAGAGGTTGAGAGGGCTTGGGGCTCTCCTCCTCTAGAGATTCGACTTCACTCACTAGTTCTTCGAAAGACAACAAGTAGCAAGAAGATTCTTTATTATTAGTCATTGAAATACCACCCATCTCATCACAGTCCGCCACAACAGGTTCGGCCGGATCAGTGATCTCACTAAGTTCTACCATGAGTACATTGCTAGCTACATAATCTCTAGGGTCTTCGATGACTCCCTTGTGGATGAGCTCTTGCACGGCCTTCTTGAGTTCAAAGCATTCTTCGGTATGTGACCGGTGCACTTGTGGTAGTGGCAAAACTTCGACAAATCGCAACCAAGACGGGGAGATGTCCTTCTAATGGTTCGAGTATTTCTAATGTCACCAACGCCATGAAGATATCCACCATCGTGAGCCCTATCTTGTCAAAGCGTCCATGAGCTCTAGGATACTAATCTCGCATGTTTGCACCATATTCACCCCACCCCCATTGTTAGGGAGAGGGTTATTCACCACATTAGACCCTTCCGGCTTCTCAATCTTCTTGTCATTGATCAACCCTTGTACTACACGTTTCAATTGAATACAACCATCCGTTGTGTGCCCGATGTGCTTGTGATACTTGCAGAACTTGGAGGCGTCCAAATCACTTCTTGGGTAGGCAGGTTGGTAATTCTCTAAAGGCTTGATAAGACCTCTCTTGACTAACACGTCAAAGACTTTCCCCATAGGCATTCCAAAATCGTCAAAGTGCTCCCTCTCTCTTTGCGGCGGAGCTCCATTCCTTGTTACGGCTTGGACATCTAACGGGACCTCTTTCTGGACCATATTCACTTGGCCGACGGCCTCTTTTCCACCCCTAGGAGGCGCAGGCGCAGTAGGAGCCTTGTAGCGGAAGGAATTGTTGTTGTTGGTCTTTGGACTTTCCTTTGGCGGCACAATCCCAGTGAACCCTGCTTCGTACCTTACTCCGGCGTTAACCATTTCCCGCAAATCAGGGAAGTAACCATTACCTATAGCTGCTTTCATTTCCGGTAGCAAGCACTTGTAGAAAATCTGTTTCTGTTCCTTCGCCTTTGGTGGTATTGGACCTCACACACAACCGATGGTTCCACCTCTTGTAAAAATCATAATAGCCTCGCCGGGTTTTTGCATAGTGTTCTCAAGATCCGTTCGATTCACATGCCAATCCAAGTTAGCCTGATACTTCTCACAGAAAATAGCGCTGATCTGATCCACGTTTGCCTCTCGCTTGGTTCTAACCCCAAGAACCAACGCAGAGCTATACCATCCAAAGTGCTATGAAATACGCGAGCCATTTGTTCGTTGGTGCAGTCACGAGCCCTCATGGCCAACACATAACTATCCAAATGAGTCTTAGGACACGAGTCACCATGAAACATTGCCACCTTAGGCATCTTGAAATCCTTGGGGAGAGCCCCTACTTGGCTAGGGTTGATTGTCTTGGTAGTCGGTGCACTTTGCTTATCTACGGTCTCAATCAACTTTCGCATTTGCTCTTGCATGGCCATAACCACAGGGTGATTGGCGATGTCGGGATAGTTTCTGACAGAGTAACGGGAGGAGTAGTGGAAGCAGTAGCAGCGGCCATCCCAATACTCAAAGGCAACGAGGGTGCGGGTAGTTTGCTGGCGGAGAGGTAACCTCCAAGCAGTTCAGGGGAAGGTTCATAGACAGCCTTGTTCTTGCTCATGGTAGTGAAACCTTGTTGGGTGTAGAGAGAAGGAGGTGGAACATTGCGGTAGCTTGGGAATGGGAAGGTAGTAGCATTGGTGTTGGGGGGACAGTTGGTATTGACCTCTTCATCCTCGACATAAATGAAATTCTCTCCATCGGGCACCAGTTTAGTCCCCTTTTGTTGAATGTGACCCTTCAACTGTTGGTTCTGATCCTCCAACATCTTGTTGCCTTCCTCGAGATTCCTGATCTTGGCTTCGAGACCGGCTAGGAAGTTCTGGAGGCTTGGGGAATACCATTGAGAGTAGCCTCGGTGTTGAGCTCGGCGGTACTGGCAGGAGGAGCAGAGGCTGAAGCTGAAGCGGGAGTTGACATTGCTGATGACGAGACTGAGAACGTGGACGGAGTAGAAGCTTCACGTTGTAGTCGACCACCCGAACGGATCCAAACTCGCTTTGCTAAAAGATTGAAGGCAATCGATCTTTAGGAGAGGGGGAAGGCTCATGCAAAGTATATTTTAATTTACAAAACATACATTATTTATATCCTAATTGGTTGGAAGGGATACCCCTTTTTCGCAACTAGTTAGAAGACTACGATCAGTGGAGGTCATCATTACGTCTATAGACCCCTCGTTTTTCACCTGCATTGCACACCCCCAAACGGACAATTTGGGCGAGGGTCCTATAGGGCAAGCGGCTTCCACCAACCATCGGATCCTACGACTAACCCTTCCTTAAAGGCATTTAACGTGATGTCTATGTTGCATCTACGCAAGTTAATGATGAGCGGAGATCTTGACAATAAACACTCATCTCGCCATGGCACGTCCCTTGTAGGGAAATCACTTTTTTGTGCACTTTCTCTCAAAGATCTCGATTCATCATTGACTTGGGGATGACTCGACATAGACAGCACGTTAATTGACTATTAAGAAAAAGCTAGCCAAACCAACCGGTCAAAACCTAGGTGTGATACCTATACTAGTGTGGGTTGACACGGGTTAGGTAAAAGGTTCCCACCGCTCGCGGAACGTACACGGTGAGTGGAGTAGACGAGTGACTCGAAAAGAGGGCGACAGTAGCGCACAAATTCCTGCACATCGAATACTCCGGGAAATGGGGACCTGTGCAGTGCTGACGCGGACTAGTGGTAGTGTGTGGCAAGAAACTAATTCTTTTTAAGGAGAAAATAGAGAAGTTTTTTTGATGTTAGGATGATGCAATGCAATGCATGAGAGAGAGAGAGAGAGAGAATAATGTACAAGGGAGCATAGCAGAGTTTTGTTTGACCCTAAAACTAAAGCGAAGATAACAAGGGTACATGGTACAAGGTACAAGGTACAAGTATTAACATGGCGGAGTGCGCGGGTGCATGTGTAAACATGGCAGGTGTGAGCATGTGTAAACATGGCAAGTGTGTGTGCATGTGTAAACATGGCAAGTGTGTGTGCGTGTGTTAAACATGGCAAGTGTGAGCATGTGTAAACATGGCAAGTGTGTGCATGTGTAAACATGGCAGGTGTGTGCATGTGTTAAACATGGCAAGTGTGAGCATGTGTAAACATGGCAGGTGTGTGCATGTGTTAAACATGGCAAGTGTGAGCATGTGTAAACATGGCAAGTGTGTGTGCATGTGTAAACATGGCAGGTGTGTGCATGTGTTAAACATGGCAAGTGTGAGCATGTGTAAACATGGCAAGGTGTGTGCATGTGTTAAACATGGCAAGTGTGAGCATGTGTAAACATGGCAAGTATGTAAGGTGCATGTGAGAACATGGCAGACATCATGATGTGAACGAAAGTTAGACCCACTAAGTTTGAAAAAGTTTCAAAGCAATCCCCAGCAGAGTCACCACTGTGAATACCCCTTTCCGATGAAGCGACGCATGGGAAGTATCTTGTGATTATTTTTATTTACAAAAGGAATATTCTTAACGACATTAAAATTATGAGAGTCGCCACGCCGTTTTAATTAAAGCCAAAACATTGAAAAAACATTTTTAATGGGTTCGGGGTCAAATTACAACAAGAGAAGAATATTGAACGTTATCACTCCTATTGCCCGAATTGATCGGTCTTTCTATCATGATGCGGTGTATGTAGTGTGTTAGTGTTTAAGACCGGATCCGAAGATTGCCTACGTTCCTCTCAACGTGAGAAGCTCAGGTCAGCGTAGTTCGAGAAGAATTTAGAATAGGCAGAAGAATCGGGATCATGCATAATGAGGGGGAATTACCTAAAGTTTAGGGTTTAGAAGTAGTTCCTAGATCATCCTCGGGTTGATGAACCCTCGATCATCATCGGCTATGCAATAACATGCAAACATGAAGATCGCAACCCTAAATATAGCATAAATAAGGTTTTAATCTATGAACACGATGAACATATGAAGAACATATATGAACATATGAATGAACATGCGAAGCATATGAAGAAACTATGAATAAACATGCAAGAACATGAATATTAAAGATCTACATTAGAAATAATGCAAGAACTTGAAGAAATAAGTTAGAAAACTTACCTATGTTGGCAAGAAATAAACCTTGATCTTCTTGGAGGTTTGAATGCTAATTAGAGAGCAAAATTGTGTTTAAGAACTCTCAAATTCGGATCCCCCCTTAAACCAATAGCATGGGATTGGTTTATATAGTAAACTGAGGGGAAGATCTGATGGTCCAGATCATCCAGTGCAAGGTTGGCCGCCTGGCCATTGTTGAAGCCGGTTACAAGAGTGGCCGCGTGGCCAAGATCAACGCGGAGCAATGTTGGCCGCGTGGCCAAGGCTGCCGGCTGACTTGATTCCTAAGCTAGGGTTTCTGCATGGTTTTAAGGAAACCATTTATTACCTAATTTGATAGATTTTGCCATAAATGAGATATTTTTTTGGGAATCCGGGACAAGTCTTTGTAAGGTTTCTAATTCCTATAAAGTCCTTGTATATTTGGGAAAGTCCTAATAAACTCATTTTCAGGTCGGACAGGTCCAACCCATGTATATCTTGAATAATCAGCTACCACAACTAAGGTATATCTATTTCCTCCAATACTTGCGGTAGTGACAGGTCCAAACAAATCCATATGAAGTAGTTGCAAACATCTTGAAGTTAAAGGTATGGTCTTGCTGGAGAAAGACGCCTTTGGTTGTTTGCCTAGTTGACATGCTGTGCACTTCTCATCGTGGTGATCAACTACTTTGGGTAGGCCACAAACTAGATTTTCTCTACCAATTTTGGACAGATACTTGAAGTTCAAGTGACTTAGTCTTTTATGCCATAGCTAACTATTTTCACTAACATTCTTTGCTACAAAATGGAGATAGGAAGAAACACAAGATGAATTGAAATCAACAACATTAACATTTTTCTTACAAATCCATTTGAGAAAAGTGACGCCAGATGTGCCATCTTTGATTAGACAGTTATTTGAAGTTAAGTGGAATTGCAATCCTTTGTCGCAGAACTGAGATATTGAGAGAAGATTGTGTTGAAGTCCAATAACTAGAGAGACTTCTTGGATGGTGATTTTTCCTTTTCGAATGAATCCATATCCTACGGTCTTTCCTTTGTTATTGTCTCCAAAAATTACTGATGGACCTTTCTCTTCACGAACATCTTCCAATAAGTTTCTATCTCCGGTCATGTGCCTTGAAAAGCCACTATCGAGATACCATAAACTTGATTTTTCCTTGGAATGTCCAGCCATTAAGCAAAGGACCTACAAAATAGATATTTAAAAATAAGGTCCCCTTTTATTCTTTTGGGTCCAAAGGGTTAGCAACTTTTGACAACCCACACCTGTCTAACAGAAGGAGGGTTTTGCCTTCTAGGATTGGGTGTGAATCTCAAAAGACATCCAGCAACCTTGTGACCATAACCATCACACAAAGAACAATGGTGGAAGCCACCCAACTGAGGGTTAACAAACTTCGTTGAAGTTGTAGACACCCAGCCTTGGACCGCTCACCCTGATTGCACGGTTGATCTTGTGTTTCCCCCTATTTTAAGTTTTTTCGTTAGTTTTTGTTACTTCCGTTAAGTTCCTGACTGACTTCATTAAGTCTAGGGACTAAACCGAATAACAGGGCTGACTTTCTAGTACATTCTATCAAAAAGTCCATCACTGAGTCGCGCGCCTCCGACCATAGGAGCCATACACGCGCGCCTTCCACCCCTGAGGTAGGAAGCGCGCGCCTCTGGGCGTCAGTTACAGATTTCTGTCCAAGAATCTCTCTCTTGCTCATTTTTACATGATTTTGCCCGGGAAAGATTTCGTGGCGACTGCGTTTTGGCACCAAAAACATATGTTTTACAACTATAAAAGCCTCCCTTCTCCACCATTTCAAAGGACCAAAAATTCATTTCTCTACAAAAACTATACACAAATACACTCAAGGCATTTTGAAAGGCAACTTCCCAAGAAATACTTGAAGTCATTTTGAAGTATATGTAAAAAGACTACTCTTTTCTCTCCTTTCTACCTCATCTCTCCTCTCTTTCTTCTACTTTAATCAAACGTGCAATCACCCAAACCATTTTGGGACATGACACCAAAGACTACTTCATTTCATTGAGGTTAGTCAAGGAGTTATCTCCCTACATTCCAAAAATCCCTTTTTTAACCCCCTTTTATTTATATTCAAGAATAGGAAGAACTTTATTTTACATTTGTAGACTTTGAACACGCAAGACCAACATTAGTTGGGCGAGATGGGTGTTTAAGTACTTCCCATCTCGTAACCTAAACCCCGGACCTCATAACAAGAATCTTTGTTTTCGTAATCAAACTTAGGCTATACATTAGGTTTTTCTTATGTTCCTCTAAAACATAGGTGGCGACTCTACAATTAAAACACAATTAGACATCCTAGGACGACTCGCGCGCTCTAGCCAAGCCGCGAGCCCCTCCCGGGGTATCTACAGTGGCGACTCCGCTGGGGACGTTTGAGGGTTAAACTTGCATTGCTGTTCAAAGTCTACATTTTTGTGGGCATTATGGTTCCTGATGGGGGAAGCGTGTGCCTTTGGCCTTCTTGGCCTAAGGCGCGCGGGGACCACATCAAGTACCAGAGTCACCCGCTTCTTAATGTTCTTCCTAGTCTTCTTCTTTCTTCTACGCTAATCATTTCTGTAGGGGTCACAATGTATATTCAGGACCAGGGCAATCCCCTGAGTCCAAAGTCTGACAGTCTGATAGGTTTGCCCAGAAGCGGGCGCCTCCCATAGACACTGCACCATGCGTGCGCATCCCGCAACACAGGCCATAGGCGCACGCTTCTCGGTGGTTTTCCAGAACAGGAACAGCTTCAGAGGCAGAATGATTGGGGTGTGGGCACAGTTGCCTGCATCAAGGCCTAATTTGGACCTTTGGACTGTTTTACTTTCGTGTTTTGTTTTATCGGTCACACGGGTGATTCGAGAGTTGTAATTTATGTGCTTATTTGCTTTTATTTCAAAAAAAAAAAGTAAAAAAAAATGTTTTGTCACATGTTGGACCTCACACTACATGCACATATTCTTATAAATTGCTCACTATCAAGTCGCCCAAGTTCATAACCCCAAACCCATCGAGGCCTATCCTAGAAAGTTTCAAGCTCCACCCGACCTTGACTCTTTCAAAGCGGTAAACCTCAGCCCATGGCGTAGTTCATGACTACATGCCAGGGGTGACCTTAAGCCTCTCATTAGCCGAGCACAAGCCAACACAATTCTAGTTAGGGTCTAACACTCCGTGACTAAGTCGGTTTTGATGTGCCGAGATTTCCCTAAACTAATGTCTTCAAAACATATATGCCAAGTGGTTATCATGGACGAAATAAAAATCCGTCCCCAAGCGGTTATTATGGACGAAAATAAAAAATCCGTCCCCGCATGTATGCTTTACTACATTAATTTAGTTTGATCTCGACATATGTAAGATTCACAAGCGTGATGGAATCCGATGAGTATATGGAACCGCGAGAAGGTCTATATACTAGTGTGATGATTCCATTATTTTCTTAGAAACTCAAAAGGGATCCCGTCCCTCCAACTTATAAAAAAAAAGAGTCTTTTCTTTATGTGGTTTTGAGTCATGCGCCCACTGTGTGTTCCAAACCTCTTCATGGACCGAACGTGTTACTCAAGACTGACAAGGGACTCTTCTGCAATATAGGTTCAATTAGTACTTACCGCATCTATCGAGATTCGGCGAACCGGTTAGTCCGTGAATTGATCACTCCAGCGACTCCGACAGCATCAATGGCCGGTGACTCCAACAGCAACAACACCATGTCCCTTGAGCAACTTTCAGCTATGGTCCAAATGCTCCAAGAACAGATCTCTACTCTCAATAAGGAAGCCTAAAATAAAGATGACCTTTGGCAATCCCATCTTGACAACCAAAGGGAGGCCCACGAGGCCGAGATGGAACAAATGAAAACCAAGCTCACCAAGCTTTCAAGTGGTAAAGGAAAGGAAGACAATGAAGAGTCCGAGTGGACCAAGGGTTTATTCGAGAGCCCTTATGTTAGTGCTCGCACCAAGTAAATGGGGGAGGCAAGCACCAACAACAAAGATAACAAGATGGTTAATTCAATCATGGCTTACATAGATCAACGTTTCAACGGTCTCAACATGGGGAAAGGCTCCGACACAAGCCTTTATCAGTCATCCATTCTCATGAGCACCATGGCCGCTCTCCCCGACAAGTTCAAGATGTCCGACATCAGCAAATTCAAGGGCAACTCTTGTCCCATGGCTCACATTGAGACTTATATATGGGATATGGTTCCAAAGAAGGTCTCTCCGAAAGTTATGGCACAATGCTTCCCTCTCACTCTCGAGGGGGCGGAAAAAGATTGGTACTCAACTCTCCCGCTCACCATCCGTCTTGATTGGGATGCCACCATGCTCGCCTTCAAGAGTCAATACCAAGGCAACACCACTCATCACCCGACCAAGAAAGAGCTCGAGAATACCACCTAAATGGACAATGAGTCCTTTATTGACTTTACGAGGAGGTGGAATGACAAGTTTGCTGAAATTGTCGAGAGGCCTAACACCAAGGAGTAAATGGAAATCTTTCTTAAGTGTCTAAAGATTGATCTCCGCACCCACCTAAGTGGGGCTTGCTATGCAAATTTCTCTAAAATGTATGAGGCGGGGGTCCGAATGGATGATTTGCTCAAAGAGATCAAGAAAAGTGCTCCTAGCTTCCAATACAAGGCCGCCTCTAACTCAACAAAAGAGGCTTCGGTCAATGCCATCACCACTGACAAGGGGAATTACAAAAGGGTTCCTCCACCTCAAGGCAAGAGATCTCAAAATGACCGTGTCCACACTCCTCTCCAAGGCATGACTCAAACCGAGGCCTTCGAAGTTCTCAAAACAAAGGGGAAAATCACACCCATACAAGGGTACCAACCCAAGTCGATCAATGCCAACCATGCTCATCACAAATATTGTGGCTACCACCAACATAGTGGCCATCTCATCGAGGAATGCTTTGTCCTCCGCAATGTCATCCAAGATCTCACAGACAAGAAGGAATTCCTAGTCCCTAATGAGGGTGATGTCAATGTAATAGATATAGGAGAACTTGAGGAGACCACTCATTCAATCCCAATTGTGAATGAGGGCTCCAATTTGATGAATAAATTTGACAATTCTTGTTACATTGTGACTTATGATGAGGTAATGAGAGAAGTACTAGAGAATAGGAAAAAGAGGCAAGATGGGAACGTCAACATGGTAACTCGATCCGAACAAGTCATAGCAAGCAACCCCACTACTTCTGCACCAAGCACCTCTTCTCAAAGACCGTGAACTCGCGACACTCCCGAAGACCCTTTACTGGTTCAACTCAAGAAAACTCAAGCCAAAATCTCCATTTGGGACCTCATTGCATCCTCAAAGAAGCACCGAGATCTTGTCATCAGCAATCTCGATGACACATCAGTCTCCCCTGATACAACTCCTGAAGACCTTACTGCAATGATAGGCCACATTCATTTTGGCAATGTCATAACTTTTGCCGAAGACTATCCACCATTTGGGTCCGATCATAATGAGGCCATATATCTCAAAGTGAGAGCAAGGGGGAGACCTATTTAAAGAGTCTTGGTTGACGGTGGTTCCGCACTCAACCTAATGCCCGACCGAATCATGGGCATACTGGGGCTTAAGAATTCAGATTTAAAGTCTTCTACTCAAGTGATCCGAGGTTACGACAGCACTGCCCGTACAGTCATGGGTATGGTGGAAATAGACATTGAGTTTGGGAGCATGGTTATGTCCGTCCCGTTTCAAGTGCTCGATATACCTTCCTCATTCAATTTGCTCTTGGGACAACCATGGATACACAGTTCCAACGCCGTTCCTTCGACTCTCCATCAATGTGTCAAGTTCCAGAATAGAGATGAAATAGTGACCATCATGGCAGAAAATGTCACTATCCACAGAAAAGGGGAACCCGTTCATCAAGTACAGCATGGGTTAGCCGACTCTACTCTCTCTGGCGTCTCAATCAAAGCCATCGACAAAGAAGGGGGAATGGATCATGGACCCTCGGCAATCGTAAAGTCTTCCGCATGATGAGGAATATGAATTACTTCCCTGGTTTAGGCCTAGGGAAATATCAACAAGGGAGAATGCAACCCGAGAGGTCCCATTTGTCAAAAACAAGTTCGGATTGGGGTACGAGCCTTCCATAGATGACTTGAAGTACGAGCAAGACGTCAAGAATGAGAAGGACCGAGCTCAAAGGGAAGGCCGTCATTATGAGATTCCCAATCTGAGGCCTTATCGCAAGACACTAAATGGCTACTTTGTCCGTCAGGGAGAAGACGTTCCGTACGCAATCTTTCCCGAGCCATGGGTTAACAGCAAGGGCCTCAGAAAGCCCAGTCTCGAAGTCTTTGCCGACTGAGAGATTCAGAAATCCGAAGGGGAACTAACTCCCATGTCGCCCTGAGAATGGTGGGGGAAGAAAGTGACCATAGAGTCCGAGACAGAGATTACCGTGGGGGTAGAATTGACGGATTTAGCCTCCATGTTCGAAGAACTCGCCATCAAGGACGAGTGCCAAGTAAATGCCATCTACGACACCGACACGAGAAGAGAAACGATCAGCGAGATCCATCCGAGCTCAGAGCCAATCAACAACTGGTATTCTACAAAGGGGCCCGTGGTATCTGAGGAATTCTTGGTTAAGAAGATGGGTTGCATACCATGAAAGGTCACAAAGGAAGACTTGTTCACATTCACTTTCGAGTCTGAGTATGTTTCCGATACCCTCACCCATGAGGATATGGAGTCCATAGCCGAGCGTGTGTTCCCTTTCTTTGTTAATGAAAAATTTGATCTTTCTGAGTACTCCGAGATTACAAACATCATGAATGATGAATTAACTAATAACGAATCTAATGAACTAGTTAATAACGATTCAAATAATGATGAAATAGACCACGAAAACACAACATACTTAAATGAACTTGCTCAACAGGTCCGTAGTCGTGGTGAAAATGGTCCAGGGGCTGACGAAAAACTGCATGTTGTTAATCTGGGTACCGACGAAGAGCCGAAAGAAACCAAGATCGAAAGCTTATTCATGGGGGAGGAGAAATACAGATTGACTGCACTGCTCAAAGAGTTCGTGGATGTATTTGCATGGTCGTACAAAGATATGCCGGGTTTAGATAGAAAGGTCGCCGAGCTCAGGATTCCGATCAGAGATGATGCTAAACTGATAAAGCAGAAACTCAGAAAGATCAAGCCAGAATGGTCTCTACAAGTCAAAGAAGAGATAGAGAAACTTCTCAGTGTGGAATTTATCAAAGTCATTGAGTATCCGACATGGCTAGCCAATGTATTGACAGTCAAAAAGGCTAACGGCAAGGTTCATGTTTGTGTGGATTTCTGGGATTTGTACAAAGCTTCTCCAAAGGATGACTTTCCATTACCCAACATCGACATGCTCGTCAATTCCACTGCCGCCTATGAGGTCCGCTCATTTGTGGATGGCTTCGCTGGGTATAATCAGATCCTCATGGCCGAGGAGGATCAACACAAGACTGTTTTCACAACACCGTGGGGCACCTTTTGCTACACAGTTATGCCGTTTCGGTTAAGGAATGCTGGGGCTACTTATCAAAGGGCTATTACAGACTTGTTCCTTGACATGATCCATAAAGAAATTGAAGTCTATGTGGACGACATGATCATCCATTCAAAAGGAACCGACAGTCAACACTTGATCGACCTCCGCAAGTTCTTCGAAAGGCTTCGGCAATACAAGATGAGGCTCAATCCCGCTAAGTACACTTTTGGGGTTATCCGAGGCAAAGTTATTAGCTACATGGTCACTGAGAGGGGAATTGAAGTAGATCCCTCAAAAATCAAGGCAATCGTTGACATGCCTCCTCCCAAGACACATAAAGAAATCAAAGGTTTTATGGGAAGACTTCAGTACATCAGTCGGTTTGTACACCAACTCACTTCCATGTGTGATCCAATCTTCAAGATACTCAAGAAGAATATGGCTCTAGAATGGACCGACGCTTGCCAAGAAGCTTTCGACCAAGTGAAGCATTACTTGACATGCCCTCCAGTTTTGGTTCCACCTTACAAGGAGAAGCCTCTCTTGCTCTACCTCACAGTGAATGATGAATCCCTTGGGGCTATGCTAGCACAAGAGCAACGAGACTCCACAAAGGAGAATGCCATTTATTTTGTCAGTCGCCGATTTCAAGGAGGCGAAAAGAACTACTCTGTATTGGAGAAGTCATGTGCAGCACTGGTTTGGGTTACTCAAAAGCTCAAACATTACATGGAAGCCTTTCCAATCAAGCTAGTAGCAAAAGTGGACCCGCTCCGCTACATCTTTGAGAAGCCTTTCATATCAACAAGGATAGCCAAGTGGTACTTCATGCTCGCCGTCTATGATATCACTTAGGTCACACTCAAATCCATCAGGGGGAAAGTGTTCAGTGATCAGCTTGCTGAATTTCCGTGTGACGAAGTGAAGGGGGAGGACTTACAGTTTCCCGACAAGCACTTGGTTTGCACTACAACCGAGGAAAATAAGTGGCAACTTTTATTCGATGGCGCAGCCAATAAGAACGGTTATGGGATAGAATGTTGCTTGTCGATCCAAAGGACATCTACACTCTAATTTCAATCCGTCTTGAATTCGAAGGTACCAACAACGTTTCTGAGTATGAGGCATGCATAGTAGGGCTAAAAGCAGCGCTAGAAAGAAATGTCACAGAACTAGAAGTATTCGGTGACTCCCTGCTCCTTATCAATCAGACATCGAGTAAATGGAGAATCTAAGACCCGACCCTCCAACAGTATGGTCAACACCTCGAGGAGTTGGTTGAACAATTCCAAGATATCACGTTTAATTATTTGCCGAGGGACAAGAACCGCTTTGCCGATGCTTTAGCCACCATAGCCTCATTGGTTGAAATGCCCAAGGAAAAATGGTGAAACCCTTTAAACAGTCCAGCATACTGCATGAACATTGAGATCAATGAAGTCCAAGACAACCCTGTGAGGATCCCCCCTGGGGGTGAAATCGAGGAAGAAAATCCAAACACTTGTAACTTAACAAACTTAACAGAGTCGTCACATTTGTTAACTTTTAACCCAACAAATGAAAATGGTTAGAGATTTATGAGTTCGCAGGTCAGGTTACGGCTTGGAAAGTGTTTTACGTCACCCAAGCCTCCTCGGACAAAGCCGAGTCTCCCTTGTGTTTGTTAACGAAAAGTGCATATGTGTGTGTGTGTGTTTAAAAAACGGGAGAAGCTGACTTTAACAGAAAACGGTTAGGATTTTAACAGAAAGGGTTCTTTTGTAAACATTCTGGATTAAAGAGAGACTGAACTGAAACATGCCCCTGGACAAAGTGGCCGTACGGCTAAAGGGGGTCTTCCTGGGAATTTTAACAGATTACCACTTCTTGAGAGCTGCGGGGGAGAAAGAAGTCCATTTCAGACTCGGGTACCAATTAGGGCTAGTGTTTGGGAAGAGGCTTAGGCTCATGCAACATGAAAGATTAATGTCTCCTATTATCATTTTGTTCCTGTTTACTTAAAACGCCTTTTATTCTTAATTGGTTGGAAAAGATTTCTCTTCTTTTTCGTAACTAATCTAAATCCTGGATCAGTGGAAGCCATCACTGCGTCTATAGACCCCTCGTATTTCACCTGTATTGCACACTCCAAAGGACGGACTATCCCGGGTGAGGGTCCTATAGGGCACACGGTTTCCATCGACTGAAAGAACCAAACCTAAGGTCTAGTGCGTCACAAAACGCCAATGCTTGGGCCATTCTTATCATAGTTAACCCCCGGTTAAGGTCAAGATTGACTTAACGCTTTATCAAAATTCCTACATGACCTCATTTAACGAGGGGTCTCGGACCTTAGCCTTGGGCTTAAAGATGATTAGGATGGTTCAATCATTAGAGCTTAACGACGCGGTGTCATCCTATCCTTAATACATGACTTTGGTTAATTATGGTTGGAATTAACGCATAAGTCAAGGACCGGGTCAAAGATGACCTTGGTCACACTCCCTTTCACGAGGAGTCGTGACTCGGGCGTTAACTTGGACATAATTAGCATTTGGACATGTATTAAGGACGTGATGACGTGAGCTAGACCAAAAACCAACCAAGGTTATGGTATTTGTGTGTCGCGGACAAGTGTGGTTGACTCGGCTCAGAAGGGGAGGTGGAATGGACCCGTGCGCGCGAGAAGGGCACAAGAGCACCAATCAAGCTGCATCGTGGCATCCATCCCGGGTTTAAAGGGTTTTTGGAACGTGCACAAGGTCGAGTGCGTGTTGTGTGAATCCTTCTATGTTCCCTTTTGAGTCAAAATAGAAATTTTCAATGCGTTTTAATATCATGAGCATGAACAAGAGTATATACAAGACATGGACAAACAATTAAAACAAGTAATTTGCACAAGTAATCAAGCAAAGATATGAACAAGCGAGAGTTAAAATTTTGTACATGGAAAAGGTTTGTGCACAACCAAAGGTTTTTTAGACCAAAATTTTACAACAAGAACAACAACCTTTTGAAAATCATTTGCACAAAAAGATTGTGCACAACAAAAGAATTTAAGAAACCAAAACTTTTATAAAAAGGGGTAATGCACAATGAGGTTTTGAAAACCCAATCTTATGTCCAAAAGATTTGTGCATTATCAATCTTTTGTAAACATTCTGGATTAAAGGGGGACTGAACTGAAACATGCCCCTGGACAAAGTAGCCATACGGCTAAAGGGGGTCTTCCTGGGAATTTTAACAGATTCCCAAGAATCAGTCCAGTTCCATACAGAAACAGAGCATTCTGCCTGAAACTGGACTGTTTGATCATTTCCAGCCATTCTTTTGTGATAAAACACAAATTAAATCATCCCTATGTCATTAATCACTTGATTAGACACTAAAACAAGAATTTTGGATGCGATTAAGACAATCATTGGGGGATTACTGAGAAAAGGTGATGAACATGGCCTTTGAGCCAAGATGGCCATTTTGATGAGTAAAGATTCAAACTTTACCATCAAAATGGGATCTTTATACAAGATTAAACCTTTAGGGACAACAAAATCAATATTTGGAAGCATAAAGATTGAACCTTTATGACCCAAATGTGATGAATGAGTGGCTAGATCAAGATTTGGGTGATAAAGATGGAGGCTTTATCACTCCAAATGATCATCATGGCCAAATACAACATAAAGATACATGCTTTCACCATAAAAATGGATCATCAAGCTATTTAAAGACAAGAAATTAACAAATCATGATCTTCTTTAGGTTTTACCCCTTTTCACATACTTGGATGTGAGGGCACCTTGAATCATTTCATGATTTGGTTCCAAGTTATGTAACAAGAATATAAGGTGCTTGAAAGGACAATACATACAATATAAAGGTGCTTAACAAGGGCAAGACTTGCAATATAAAGGTGCTTGACAAGGGCAAGGCTTGAAATGCAAGTAAATAAACAACATGAACAAGAACAAAAGAGTTTGAGATGGAGAGAAGATGGGGAGAATGAGGCTTCACCTATGATGGTTGTGGCCTATATTCCTCTCTTTTCACTCAAGTATTTGGTGGTATTTATCTCAGACTGTATTTCTGCAGAGTTTCACCTATAAAACTATGTTTCTCCCCCCCTGAAATGATCAGTAAGGGTCTCAATTTATAGGGACTAAGGGTGCCTAAACCAGCCGTACGGCTAGGCCCCTCCCGTGTCCAAACCATCCGTACGGCTCAGCATGGCGAGCTTCTGGATTTTTCCAAGTTTAATTCCAGAGCAGTCCTGGAATTTTAGGTTTATCCTAGTGAGGTCCCAGCCTCTCGGTTTATCCCTGAATGGTGCTAAGAGTTCCTCTAAGTTGGTTAATTTCAGATTGGGGTACTTGCAAACCCCCCGTGGTACACAGACATCATGAATCTTCTCAACAGCGGCACTTTCCCTGAGAACAGCAATGGGAAATCTTGAGTAGCATTACAAAAGCTAGCCGCCAGATATGTGTTGATTGGAAATCGAGTCTACAAAAGACATCATCAAGGGATCAATCTCTTATGTGCAAACGAAACCGAAGCCTAAGAAATCATGCACGAAGTCCACGAGGGCAAGTGTGGGCCCCACATGAATGGGATTATGTTAGCCAAGAAGATACTTCGTATTGGCTACTATTGGACTACAATGGAAAGAGATTGCATCGAGAAAGTCAAGAAATGTGCCAAGTGCCAGTTCCATGCTAATCTGCAACATGCTCCACCTTCACAATTGTACAACATGACAACACCATGGCCGTTCTCTTGTTGGGGCATAGATATCATCGGCAAAGTCCATCCTAAGAGAAGCAACGGATAGTCATTCATTCTAGTGGCCGTGGATTACTTCACAAAATGGGTCGAAGCACAAGCTTACCGAGTTCTCAACGCCAAGAAAGTGGCCGAATTCGTGAAGAATAACATCATGTGCCGCTATGGTATTCCTCATGAGATTATCTCTGACAATGGTTCTCACTTTGAGAAAGAAATGGATACACTTTTGGTTAATTACAAGATTTCCAAGCAAAAGTCATCCCCGTACCTCCCCCAAGCCAATGGAGCGGTCGAAGCAGCAAATAAGACAATCGATGTCATCATACGAAAAATGGCTTCAACAGGGAGGGATCGGCCCGAGAAATTACCACTAGCATTGTGGGGCTACCGCACATCAATACGGTCAGCAACAAGATAAACTCCATACTCATTAGTTTACGGTTCTGAAGCCGTACTCCCAGTCGAACTCGAGGTTCCTTCTCTACAGGTCTTACTTGAGAACCAAGTCAACGAGGTTGATTGGATGCAAAATCGATACGAGCAACTAGCCCTACTCGATGAAAAGAGATTAAGAGCGTTTGAACGCACAAGGGCTTATCAACAAATAATGGCAAGGGCTTTCAACAAGAAGGTAAAGCCTCAAAATATCAAAGTGGGAGACTTGGTCCTAAGACAACATCCTCTCAATTCCATGAATCCCCTTGGGAAGTGGGGACCTCGATGGATCGGTCCTTACATAGTCACAAGGATACTAAGCAGCGGTGTAGTCCGACTCATAGACTTGGATGGTAATCAATTGCCAAAGGAGGTCAACCTCGCAAGCTCAAGAAATTCTACGCTTAGCAAATGAATACCATTAAAAAAAAAAAATGCTTGCTAGGTTGAAAACCCGCAAGGGCGGCCTAGGGAAAAATTAGAGAACGTGCAATAAAGAAGCCCGCTAGATTGGAAACCCGAAAGGGCGGTCTAGGCAAAAAACATGGTACACAAAAAATAATGGTCTTTATTTGTTTGAACTACGGAGACCTGAGCCTCTCTACGAGAGGAACGTAGGCAACCTTCGGGTGCTGTCTAAAACAATAATTTTTACCCAATCATGTCATAACAAAATGCAATTTTTATTCAATCCTCAAATCATTCTTGCCATTACAACGGATAATATTGAGCAATAAAAGACAATAAAACATTAAATCCTAACAAGTGGTCTATTTAATTGCAATCTTGGGGTACTAGGAAAAATCTAATTTTTCTCTTAGCCTTCGAAGGGCCATCCGAACGGCTCTCAATCCTACTCTTCTTGGGAGGTCTAGGAACACTGAGACGGACCAAAACCTTCTGAACAGCAACACGCCTCTGAGCATAAAAGTTATCCAAATGACTGTCGAAAGGGTCAGCCAGAATGTTGTGGGAATCAGCAGTAGCCTCCCCATATCTCAAAGCACTGCTGGACTCAAAGTCCTTTCCTAACAACTCAGCGCGAAGCACGTCAACCCAAGTAATGCCGTGATAAAGGGTGCCAAACAGATAATCAAAATAACTCTCGGGAAGAAAGATACTACCTCGGTAAATGGGGACGGAAGCCCACCGATGGCGGTCATTTCCCCAAGGTGACTGAAGCTCCCCTGAGAAATCCGGACCCATGTATGAAACTGGACGAAGAGCCCCGCTCCTCGGGAAAGGAATAATCTGTTGGCGGCCGAACTGCCTCAAAACCCGCTCCGGTTGGTAGAACGAAGAATCTCTCAGGCTGGGTAGGATTACATGCTCGAAACCTGAGGTCTATTCCACAAAGGGACGGAGACCCCAAGAGGGGAGACACCACTCAATGTCAGCCGATGACCGAGATGCAAAGAATATCTTCTAACCATCTTCAGATAAATCCCAAGTCAGCAGTTTCCTCCTATGAATATCAAAAGGAGAAAGATCACCCTCCGGAGAATAAATCTTGAAATGCTCTCGAAGCCATACAGTCAAAAGTAAGGGGCTTACCCGTCTCATTTCACCTGTCCGAGGCAACTCATCCAAACCGTGCAAGGTTTCCCCCACTATGAGAGGGATTATACTAAACTGTTGCTCCTTTGCCTGCAAGACAATCTCAGCTAACTGCGCATCCGCAGTCCTGAGGGGTGTCACAAACAGAACCTCACTGAAAAGGCAAACTGCCATGGCATTCCTCTTAAAGTACTGAACCGCCGTATCCTCCGAATGAAAACTGAAGAACATCGGAAACTCAATTATGTCAACTGCGGTGCCATGCAACATCTTCCCTCACATGTCCGACAAGGAGATTCAACACATCGGACCAAGAATCGATCACACCTCTATGGTATTTGGGGACGGCAATTTGACCCGTCAATGGCATGCTAAGCATCGCACCAAAGTCATCAACAGTCGGCACCATTTCATTTGCCAAAAAATTAAAGGTGTGATTGTCACAATCCCAGAAGGCTGCAGCAGCCTTCAACAAATCCCAATCCGGTTTCAATGTTCGAAGGGTGAAGAGAATTCGGAACCCGAAGCCTTTGACAAAAGATTTCTTAGGATGGGTCTTGAAATAATAAACGAAGGTGGACAAGTCCTTCTCGTACTCACCAACAACCATGTACCAAGAGTGAAAGAATTGGAAGCCATGAAAAGTGTGGATTACAAGCAAAATTGAGCAAAGAAAAGATGTTCAAGAATGGCAGAAAATAGCTGTTGGGGGAATATGTTCGAACAGAGACTGATATAATAGCTATTGGGGATCTTTTGGCCAGCAAATGTCAAGCCCCGAAATTCTCTCCCCATAAGCGGGCGCCTTCTGCCACCCACTTGGGAAGCGCGCGCATCCCAGATCCACTGGCCAGGGCGCCCACCTCCCGTTTCATGAATGCCTCAACCGGCCCTTGTCAATAGAAGAAATAATGCAGAAACAAAGTCCGGGTACTCCCAAGAATCAGTAAGATCAACATCCTTCATCAAAACCACAAAAGCTCCACCCTTGGTGACACAGTTGGGCACACATCAATTTGATCCGCCCCTAAGGCATGTCTAAATTGAAATAAGATAGAAACTCCCACTAAACCTTAAAGTAGGGCATGTCTTCCCTTTCAAGTCAAGGTCAATCTCAACATTTTCTCTCTAAAAGGAAAACATTCTTTTGGTCCGCAGTCAACTGTGCCCGCACCCCATAAAAGTCATAAAGTCAACAGCAAGTGCAGCTCCGAACAGACGCGGTTATAAACAGCAATTCGGTCCACGGTGAACCACTGGAATCACCACTTCTCAAACCATCAAACGGATTCACTAACGGATTCGTCAATAAGGGTTCACCAATGGACTCATTCACCAACGGATTCATCAAACGAATTCACTAACGGATTCGTCAATAGGGTTCACCAACGGACTCATCTAATGGATTCACTAACGGATTCATCAAGTGGATTCAATAACGGATTCAAGGGTTCACTAACGGGATCATTCAATGGATTCACCAATGGATTCATCAAACATATTCACTAACGGATTCGTCAACCAGGGTTCACCAACGGACTCATCCAATGGATTTACTAACGGATTCATCAAGCGGATTTACTAACAGATTCGTCAATGGGGTTCACCAACGGACTCATGCAATGGATTCACTAACGGATTCATCAAGCGGATTCACTAACGGATTCGTCAATAGGGTTCACCAACGGACTCATTCAATGGATTCACCAACGGATTCATCAAACGGATTCACTAACGGATTCATCAACCAGAGTTCACTAATGGACTCATACAAGGGTTCACCAACGGACTCATGCAAAGGATTCACTAACGGATTTACCATTCAAGGAATTCACCAACGGATTCGTCAACAAGGGTTCACCAACGGACTCGTTCAATGGATTCACCAACGGATTCATCAAGCGGATTCACTAACGGATTCAGCCAGCAGATTTACCAACAGATCATTCCACCTCATCAATCAACAAAAGTCGCTCACACAGGGAGCGCACCTCTATCTCTCGCAATTTCAAATTCCTGCTTTCATCGAGTCTTTGTTTTTTTCTTGGTGATGTCTTCGGCGGGTGTACTTTCTTTCGTCGATGCGTGTTGCTCTGTAATCCATGTCGCCGAGGGGCTCTGTAGACACCCCACCTTGGACAGCTCACCCTGATTACATGGTTGATCTTGTGTTTCCCCTATTTTAAGTGTTTTTCGTTAGTTTCTGTTACTTCCATTAAGTTCCTGACTGACTTCGTTAAGTCCAGGGACTATATTGAATAACATGGCTAACTTTCTAGTCCATTCTGTCAAAAAGGCCATCTCTGAGTCACGGGCCTCCGACCAAAGGAGCCAGACGCGTGCGCCATCCACTCCCGAGGTAGGAAGCGCGCGGCTCTGGGCGTCAGTTACAGATTTCTGTCCAAGAATCTCTCCCTTGCTCATTTTTATATGATTTTGCCCGGGAAAGATTTCTTGGCGACTGAGTTTTGGCACCAAAAACATATGTTTTACAAATATAAAAGCCTCCCTTATCCACCATTTCAAAGGACCGAAAATTCATTTCTCTACAAAAACTATACACAAATACACTCAAGGCATTTTCAAAGGCAACTTCCCAAGAAATACTTGAAGTCATTTTGAAGTATATGTAAAAAGACTACTCTTTTCTCTCCTTTCTACCTCATCTCTCCTCTCTTTCTTCTACTTTAATAAAACATGCAATCACCCAAACCATTTTGGGACATGACACCAAAGACTACTTCATTTCATTGAGGTTAGTCAAGGAGTTATCTCCCTACATTCCAAAAATCCCTTTTTAACCCCCTTTTATTGATATTCAAGAATAGGAAGAACTTTATTTTACATTTGTAGACTTTGAACACGCAAGACCAACATTAGTTGGGCAAGATGGGTGTTTAAGTACTTCCCATCTCGTAACCTAACCCCCGGACCTCATAACAAGAATCTTTGTTTTCGTAATCAAACTTAGGCTATACATTAGGTTTTTCTTATGTTCCACTAAAACATAGGTGGCGACTCTACAATTAAAACACAATTAGACATTCTAGGATGACTCGCGCGCTCTAGCCAAGCCGCGGGCCCCTCCTGGGGTATCTACAGAAGTCTTAAGCACAACATCATTAACTGGTATGGAAGATCGCTCCCGAATAAAGTTCAATTTCTTGAACTTGACCGCATGCTTCTGATATGTGGTCGACTTTCCTTTGAAGGCTACTCGACCGTAACCTTCATAGGTAGAAGTGCGGTAGGGTTCAGGTACCTTTCTAGAGCCTTCCTCTACGGTAGGATCTTCCATGGATATTCCTTTCAACTTCAAAGCCTTGCCAGTTTGTTTCTTAGGGTAGACATAATGGAACTCTAGTTTCTTCTTTGGTTCTTATCCTTTACCCTTAGATTCTTGATGTTTAGCCTTCGACCCATCCAAAGTTTGCTGGGTAAATTTCTCATCTATTTCACAATAAGATGTACATTTAAAGTTGTCACTAGTTTGAAATCCCAAGCCTTCCTTATCACCACTAGACTTTTGAGATTCTAAGATTTGATTCATAGTGACACGAGAATTGGTCCACTTATTAGTGATCCTTTTGAGGTCATTTATCTCAGCAACCATTTCTTCGTTCTTAACTTTAAATATAGCATTTTGTTCTTCTAAGAAACAGTTTCTATCAGTAAGAGGAGTCATGCTCTTGATATGTTCCTTAAGGAGGGTGAGTTCAGATTTTAGTAGAGCTTTCTCCAGCTTAAGCTGGGAAATTTCTTTAGTTGAAAGTACTAAATCTTCCTTCATGACAGAAAACTTACTAATTACATGTTCAGCTTTCATGAACATCTTGTCTTGTTCATCGGGGGAAATGTCAAACTTGACTTGAGGAGTGGTAGATTGAGCTTCCTTCACTTTGGGATTTAGTAGAGCCTTCTTTGCTGCACTCACATCACATCTTGAGAATAGAAGGTCGCCATTCTTTTGAACTGGAGTTAGGAATCATTTATCAGCAAGTTCATCAGCCGTATAGCTTTTCCGTTTGGGTTTTTGATTTTGTGAGAAATGATTTTCAGATCATCCTCATCATCGGAATGAACGACTAAGCAAATGTGACATTCTTCAAAATCCTCATCGCTTTCATCAGAATCTGACTCTATCCATGTAGCTAACTCTTTTGTGGTAGAGTCTTCTTTAGCCACCATTCCTTTTTGCTTTGAATACCTTGGAGTAGAGTTGCTTTTCTTATTCATATACTCAAACTTTGGAATTGGCATTCTGATGCGAAATGACATGGTTTCCTGCAATTAAAACAAACAAGATCTTCTTTCTTCTTAGAGAAGTTGAAGTTCTATTTCTTCTTTGATGAGTTGCTCCTTGAAAACCTTGCTGGAGCTTTGCTTGATGATCCGGGTCTTGTTGACTTTCTGAACTTTTGAAATCTTTTCACAAATATAGCAAAGTCATCATCATCCATGTCAAGTAACTTTGATGTAGAGATTTTTGGATCTTCTTCCTCAATCATTTCTTCTTTTTGAGCAACCAAAGACAAGCCTTTTACTTTTCCTTCCATTTCTTCAATGTTGTGAAGCTTGATATCAAATACTTTGAGGTTGGCATAGAGGCTTCTGAGTGACATATCATCTAGAAGCTTGCTATCTTCAAGAGTGTTTCCTTTGTAAAGATATTGAGAACCAAGGGCAGCTAGAAAATTTATATTGATCTCTTTCGTGGTAAGCTTCTTTCCAAGTGCTGTGTAAGTACTCACAATTTCACAATAGCGATCATAAGTGGCTCTGAGTGAGTCACCGGGGATCTTAGAAAATTTGTTGAATCTTCTTTGAATTGTAAATCTTTTACTTTCTTTATAAGCTTGATATCCTTCGATGTAATCTTCAATTTCATCCCAAAGATCTTTAGCGGTCTCACATTCCATGATTTGTTGACGCTGAGACGTACTTAAAGTACTCAAGAGTATACTTTTTTACTTTCACATCCATTCCAACTAATCTCTTTTCTTCATCTGTCCATTCATCTTTTGGTTTCTTGATTGATGGTGTGGCACGATTGGTTTCAGGATCTGGATTAGCTTTCATTGGCAAGTATGGTCCAATGGTAAGATAATCACCAAGTTTCTCATCCATAGAGTAAAAATGGGTTAGAATGATGTGTTTCCATACGTCAAAGTTGTCTTCATCAAACATTGGAACATGAGTGTAGTTGACCGTTGCCATAGCTTTCTGACTTGCCATATTGAATCGGCACCCAAGCTGTTAAGCTTGAAAAACAAAATTTTTATGAAGGTGTTTGCTCTGATACCACTTGTTGGTCCTAAAGATACAACAAGGGTATGAAAAGGAGGCTAGAAGGTGGGGGGTAAATAGTCTACTTAAAATTTCAATCCTTTTTCAAAATTCAACCAAGTGCTTACAACTTGAATTTTGCGGTCGATAACAAACCACGCAGTCAAGTGTAAAATGCACGGCAGAAGTTTTCGATATAAATAAGGTAGATTTGTTTATGGATAAAACAGTGTGGTAGTTTAGAAGTGCGGTAGGTAGATGCGGTATGTTGAGAGATTGAAAGTTATTGTCTTGAAAGTTTTGGCAAATGATAAGTTAGTCAGATTTTAGCTTAGGCAATGAGAAGAACATACAACCACAATTCCTAATATTTTGAATATCTGAAAAGATCAAAACAGTAAACAACAAACAAAATTAATATGAACAATGAAGAACATTAAGAACAAGACTTGAAAGTAAAGGGCAGAAAATAAAGAGCAGTAAGTAAATGACATAATAATTTGGAAATGTTCGATCTGTTAAAAGATCTACGTCCTTTACCAAGTGGTCAGTCTTAGATTTTGAATGAGGGATATATTGATTCACTTGAGTACAGATTACAGAGATGAAGTATTGAATCAACACCTATTTTCTATGAAGAACAATCCTAGACTTAGACTAGTGTATCCCTAATGATTCAATCTATGTGATTGATCAATAGGGGTGAGTGTGTGTAAGAATCAAAAGCTCTTTGGAATCTATATGAATTTAGAGCCTAATGAATCATGTGTGTTACAAGGCTTGAGATTTATAGATGAATGTTTCTGGAGTTGTTGAAGACTTGAAGAATGTGCTTGAAGATTTGAAGGATTCTGGAAATCTTGAATATGATCTTCAATCACCAAGAATTTCAACAGCAATTTCTCTCTTGGAATCTCAGCAATGTTCAATGAAGAACTCAATGACTATTTATAGCCTTGAAGGAGAAACTAGCCGTTTGAATTCTTGGAGGATAAGTTTGGAGGACAATGAGTTGTTGATGTCTGATTGGAGCTCAGTCTGAGTTGTCCTTTTATTGTAGAGTAGTGGTGGTCCAGCTGTACTATAATAACCGTTTGATGATAGTTGTATTCAAATTTGAAATTTGAATTTTGCAATGTTCTAAACTAACCATAGTTTTGGACACTAGTGTGACCATGGTTAAGTTTGAACAAAACTTGATTTTCTTCAACTATGGTCACATGCGACAGGATTGATCCATGCGGCAGGGTTGATCTATGCGGCAGGCTTGATAGCATGTGGCAAGTTAAGTCATGCGGTAGGCTGGGCTACGCAGCAGGCATTTCATGTGGTAGACAGTTCCTTGACCACATATCTCCAGACTTAGAAAAATTGAGGGTCCTAATCTACTAAGCGTATCAAACTCAAAAATGGACTATTCTAAATGAAGTACACGTACTTCTTACAATATATCCTAAAGTCTAAAAAGATTAAAATTAGGTTATGGGATTAATAAAAATTAAGGTAATAGGAGTGGTTTATAATAATCATACCCAACAAAAGGAAAGAAACAAGTTATAGTAATAGAACTTATGAAACTGCAAACAGTCCTCCTCAAGAAGAAGATGAAGGACCTAGACGCAGTAAAAGGGCAAGAGTGGAAAAATCTTTTGGTCCTAATTTTCTATCATTTATGTTAGAAAACGGACCAATAAATTTTAAATAAGCTCTATCCAGTCCGGATGCACCGTTTTGGAAAAAATCTATTAATAGTGAGATTGAGACCATTATGCATAATCATACTTGGGAGTTGGTTGATCTTCCACCAGGATGCAAACTTTTGGGTTTCAAATGGATCCTTAAAAAGGAAGTATAAGGATGATGGATCTATAGATAAGTTTAAAGTCCAGTTGGTAGCCAAAGGGTTTAAACAGAAGGAGGGAGATGATTTCTTCGATACATATTCCCCTGTAACAAGAATCACGTCCGTTCGTGTTCTCATTGCTATTGAAGCATTGCATAACCTTGAGATACATCAAATGGATGTAAAGATAGCTTTCTTGAATGGAGAGCTAGAAGAAGAGATATATATAGAACAACCCGAATGGTTCGTAGTTCCTGGGAAAGAGCGAAAGGAGTGTAAACTTGTAAAGTCATTGTATAGACTAAAACAAGCACCTAAGCAATAGCATGAGAAGTTTAACTAAACAATATTGTCAAATGGTTTCAAGATAAATGAATGTGACAAGTGTGTCTACATTAAAGGAACATCTAATTCGTTTGTGATAGTTTGCTTTTATGTGAGTGACATGTTGATAATGGGAAGTACTCATGAATTGATCATGAATACTAAAAGCATGTTAAAGAAACATTTTGACGTGAAAAATATGGGGCTAGCTGATGTCATCTTAGGAACATAGTTATAAATCCCGTCCCAGTAAGCGCACCGGTTTTATCATTGGGACGGGACGTACCGGTTCCGAAATGTACCGGCATACCATACCGGGTTTACCACATTTTTAATATTCTTATAAAATTATATACATATTTATTATCCTAATAAAATCCTAGTCTTTTTTCAAGAATATATGTCATTTTTAAATAAAATACTGTACTACTAATCTCAACATACTTTTTTAATATAAAATGTAAAATTAATTTATTAAAACGCTTGCATTAAAATTCTTAAAAATTGTTTGAGTGAAATCAAATATGACATCTACTTGTCTCAGTACATACATGCTACACACAATACTGATAATATTTTAAAACTACAATTAATTTTCTTGAAAATTGCAATGCTTTAGTAGTCAAAGGACATCATTCCAGTAGACAGCATTAGGACTTTTCAATTTTCATTATTTGTTTTGGAAACTACATTATTTTTATTGGAAAGTGGAAATGACAACTGTATAGCATTACTTTTACTCTTAAACCCACAAAACCCTTCCCTCCTCCGTATTCCTTTATTTTTGCTTTCTTTCTACAGTTTTTAAGAGACGGAGGCTCATCTGCCCAGCCAGTTCAAGCTCCCCATTCTGCGCATCTCTCCTTCACCGGTAACCACTTCCACTAGATCCACTGCTCCTTACGACTCCTATTCTACTCTGGCCACCTATCCTGCAACATCAACCACTCTCGCTCCATCCATCTTCGTCTTCATACCCGCTCCATTTCTTGCCCATTATAGCTTCTCTTTTTTTCCTCTCATCCCGGTCGGAATATGCATCTCGGCCGGTTCTAGCTGGTTTGACCGGTACATGGCGGTTTAGAGCGGGACTTTTACTGAGATGGAATGTTGCCCGTTTCGCACAGGTTTTTTACTGGAACGGTACAGACCGATACGAGACGGGATTTATAACTATGCTTAGGAATTAAGATTTCTAGAATATCATAAGGAATAGTCCTGTCATAATCTCATTATCTTGAGAATGTTCTTCGGAAGTTCAACGCTATTGATATTCCTCCGGCAAAGACCCCAGTAGACTTGAGTCTGCACTTAGTAAAAAATTAAGAGGAACCAGTTTCTCAACTGGAATATGCTAGGATAATTGGAAGTCTAATGTACCTAACAAATTGTACATGTCCAGGTATTGCATATTCAGTGAGCAAACTAAGTAGATTTACGAGTAATCCCAGTAAGGATCATTGGAAAAACATTAACAAGAGTATTGAGATACTTAAAGTTTACAATGAATTATTGTATACTTTATAATAGACATCTTGAAGTATTAGAAGGATACCGTGATGCTAATTGGATATCTGACACATGTTGGGTTTTGCACTATAATGCGCAGCGGAATAAACCCAAAAGCCTAGATCCATTAAATATGATTAAATTAACACAGAGATGAATTTAGAATACTAACCGTGATGATGCTTTAAAATTTTCAGATCTTGAATCTTTGTTCTTCGCTCTCTTGAATCACGATCGCAGGAACACTCCTTGAATTGATGAACCACGAACTTGGAGGAGTTGAGATCAATGCCCTCTATGTTTATCCACACACGAACGAATATCAAGAACACTTCTTGATCTAGACTGCTAGATCCAAAGTGACTATAAGAAAACAAGGGTTCTTCTTCTTGAAGAAGAAGAAGACTAGTTTTTCTCTCTTGGAGGCTTACAATATTGATTACAATAATCACTTATGACCTGGGGTTTTGAGAGGGTTATTTATACTTTTAAAACCCAACTAGTTTAGGTTCCAAAGTCTAATTTCTGTCAAAACTCGGAGTCAAAAAGACTTGGGCCTGAAACTAGAAGGTTCGGCCGAGTCTTATGCTTGGTTCTAGGGATGACCAAACACGATTCCGGTTCGGAACCACCGGTTTCGGTTCCGGAAAAGCTTGAACCGTAACCGAACCGTTTCTCTTCCAGTTACGATTCGGAACCGCCGGTTCACGGTTCGGAACCGCCGGTCCACAGTTTCCTTTTTTTAAAAAAAATATTTTTTTTATTGAAAAACAATTATAATAATATTTTATTGCCGATTTTTTTTACAAAAAAGGTATAGAAAAAATATTTAAAAAACTAAAGAGGTCCGTCCCTCTTTTCTTTTATATACTCAACAAATTTTTATAATTTTAATTCACTGAATTTGGCTAAAAAAACAAGTCAAAATCGTTAGAAATCTAACGATTTTGACAGTTTTTGATGGTTTTCTAACGGTTTTGATAACAGCTCCGGTTCCAGTTCATTCTAGGCGGTTCATGGCGGTTCGGAACCGCTGGTTCACAGTTTTCAGAGGGGATGAACCGAAACCGGACCGTGTTACAAACGGTTCCGGTTCACACGGTTCCGGTTTTCATCAAGGTTCAAGGCGGTTCCGAGCTTTTCGGTTACAGTTCCGGTCCGGTTTGGCGGTTCCGGTTCGGTTTGGCCATCCCTACATGGTTCGGCCAAACCCTCCCTCGGATGCTAAAGATTCGGCCGAGTACTCTGGGGGGTGCGGCCGAACCTCCTGAATTTCCCAAAATTCATCCTTTTTCCAAAATTCGACTTTAGCCCTTTGATTAATTCGTTCTTTTGTGTGTGACCCCATAGGATTATATTAAGTTGGCAATGTGATCAAAATCATTTGATAACATAAATCATGAGCGAACTCTGCCAAGTCATCATGACTACCCAATTAATATAACTTGTCAAAGTTCGTGAATCCCATTATAGATAATATCACAATCCCTTTGTCCATGATGTCATTGAGCGTAAGCCATGGTCAATGGTCAACTTACAATGCCCAATACTTCTATTGATTCCAAATAGTTGATAATACAAATGACATTGATCATATCAATCCATTTGAGCACGGCCATGCATTTCATCAATACAATTCATCGAGGGGCCCAAGATTGACACCTCTCATGAAGAGGGACAAATTCCATCTTGACTTATTACACTTCCCTACATAGCTTCGATCATGCCAATCATATCCTGTATAATTACTTGGTTAAGAGTAACGTTTGAATATGTCAAACATGATCTCTACTATGTGGAAGATCGTAATAATCTTAGGTCTAAGGATTCAATGATATAACTATTTAGAGGTTTAATTATGACATCATGACCATGACATAAACCTCATACTTGGGTCATGTCCAGTATGTGTTCACCAACACACACCTATAAGTTTAACTTATATCCCATATACATGATCTTCACATGATCATCGAATTAAACTTATACTAGTTCTTCATAAGTACTAGGGACGGAGATTATTATAACAAAACATGTAACAACAAATAATAATCTAAACATCTCTTTATATAAATGAAAAAGTGATAACAAATATTGTCAAACAACGTGCTAATAACATGCCTAGAGCATATACACCAACAATCTCCCACTTGCACTAGGCCCAATCTCTAATGTATCTAATACCCATGGATCTAACATGACCATCATGTTTAGCTTGAGGAAGTCACTATGTTAGCGGATCAGCTATGTTATCATCTGTTGATACTCTGCATATTTTCACGTCTTCCCTCTCTATGATTTCTCGAATGAGATGAAAATGCCTAAGTATGTGTTTGGATCTTTGATGTGCTCTTGATTCCTTTGCTTGAGCAATAGCACCATTACTGTCGCAATAAAGTTCTATTAGATTAGCAATGCTAGGAACCACCTCTAATCCAGTTATGAATTTTTTTATCCAAACAGCTTCTTTAGCAGCATCCGATGTAGCTAAATACTCAACTTCCGTTGTAGAATCAGCTATTGTACTCTGCTTAGAACTCTTCTAGTTTACAGCACCACCGTTCAACATAAACACAAAACCAAATTGTGATCTATAGTCATCCTTGTCAGTTTGAAAGCTTGCATCTGTGTAACCCCTTACAACAAGATCATCTTCCAAACCTCCATAAATCAAGAACGAGTCTTTAGTCCTTCTCAAGTACTTAAAAATTATCTTGAATGCTATCCAGTGACTCTCACTAGGATCTGACTGGTATCTGCTCGTCATGCTCAAAGCATAAAAGACATCCTGTCTAGTACATATCATGGCATACATAATGGATCCAATTGCCGAAGCATATGGGATTTCATTCATGCGCTCCCGCTCATCAGTTGTCTTAGGACACTGAGTCTTGCTAAGACTTTTACCATGTAACACTGGCAGGTTACCTTTCTCAGAGTTCTCCATACAAAATCTTTTAAGAACTTGTCAATGTATGTACTTTGACTTAAACCAATCATCCTTTTAGATCTATCACGATAGATCTTAATTCCAAGGATCTAAGTGGCTTCACCCATATCTTTCATTGAAAATCATTTTCGTAACCAAGTCTTTACAGACTGAAGTGAAGGAACATCGTTTCCAATGATCAATATGTCATCGACATATAGCACTAGAACTAGTACTACGCTCCCAGTAATTTTCTTGTATACACAAGGTTCATCTTCGTTCTTGATGAAGCCAAACTCTTTCACCGATTCATCAAATCGAAGATTCCAACTCCTTGAGGCTTGCTTCAATCCATAGATGGATTTCTGTAATTACATACCTTATTAGAATTTTCTTGATTTACAAAACCTTCAGATTGTGTCGTATACACATCCTCAAGTAAGTTCCCTTTAAGGAACGTTGTTTTGGCATCCATTTTCTATATCTCATAGTTATAATATGCAGCTATGGCAATTAAAATTCTTATAGATTTGATCATTGCTACGAGTGAAAAGGTTTCATCATAGTCAATACCATGAATCTGCCTATAACCTTTTACTAAACTTCTAGCTTTATAAGTAGGAACCTTTCCATCCATATCAGTTTTCTTTTTGAAAACCCATTTGCATCCTATGGTTTTTACACCTTCGGGTGCATCTATCAAGTTCCAAACTTGATTATCATACATGGATTGGATTTCGGATTCCATATCTCCAAGCCATTTATCTGAGTTAGGAGAAGTCATCGCTTCTTGGTAGGAAGTAGGTTCATCATTCTCAATGATTTCCACTTCATTAGTATCCGATACGGGAAATCCATATCTCTTGGGTTCGGATCGTAACCTACTAGCTCTGCGACGAGCTTGGGTATCTTGAATGGGTTCCATAACTCCTTGTGAAACTTGTTCAAATTCCACCATCGGTTCAATGTTATTTTCGGGTTCTCGAACCTCTTCGAGATTAATTTTACTCTCACTGATTCCTTTGGAGAGAAACTCTTTCTCTAGAAAGTTACCATCCCGAGCAACAAACATTTTATTGTCCGTGTGGTTGTCCCCAAAAGGATAATGGAAGATCAACTTGACTCATCATAGATCTGACCATATCCAATAAAGTCTGATTTCTCCTCTCGGACACACCATTCCATTGTGGTGTTCCGGGTGGAGTTAATTGTGAAACAATTCCACAATTTTTAAGATGATCACCAAATTCTTAGCTTAAATATTCACCACCACGATCGGAACGAAGTGCTTTAATAGTTTTTCCAAGTTGATTTTGTACTTCATTTTGAAATATTCTAAATATCTCAAAAGCTTCACTTTTGTTCTTCATTAAGTGGATATAGCCATATCTACTAAGATCATCAGTGAATGTTATGAAGTATTGAAATCCTCCCCTAGCACTGCTACTTAAAGGTCCGCATACATTGGTATGTATTAAGCCCAATAAGTCACTATCCCTTTCACTACTCTTAGTAAAAGGTGTCTTATCATTTTTCCAAGTAAACATGACTCAAAAGTCTCATATGATTCAAAATCATTTCAGCCTAAAATTCCGTCCCCATGGAGATTTAAAATACGCTTCTCATTAATATGACCAAGACGACAATGCCATAAATAAGTGTTATTTACATCATTTGGTTTGGATTTCTTATTTATGTTATAGACATCATCATTATTTCTATTCTCAACATCAAGGATATAAAAGTCATTAAATGAATTTACAATACAATAAAGCATATCATTTAAATAAATAGAAAACCTATTATTCTCGATAAGAAATCTATAACCTTCATTATCCAAACAAGAAATTGAAATAATATTTCTACTCAAATCCGGAACGTAGTAACAATTATTCAAAACAAGAATTAAACCACTAGGTAAAGTAACTTCATAAGTCCCTACGGCTAATGCAACAACTCTTGCTCCATTCCCCATGCGTAGGTCTACTTCACCATCCTTGAATAGTGTCCTATTCTTTAGTGCCTGCAGATTTAAACAAATGTGAGATCCACATCTGGTATCTAATGCCCAGGAACTAGAAGTAGAAAGAAGAAAATCTATAACATAGATACCTGAAGTAGTAGCAATCACATTGCCCTTCTTCTTATTATTATTATTATTATTTTCTTCTATATAAGCTTTGCAATTTCTTTTCCAATGACCGGTCTCACCGCAATGGAAGCAAATTGCATCCATTTGAGTGTCTGATTTAGCGACTACAGCAGCTTCGGCAACCTTTGCCTTGCTTGCCTTAGGTTTGGAAACAATTGCCTTACCCTTACCCTTGTTCTTAAATCCCTTTCCTTTATTAACCATGATCACAGGAGAGGTAGTTTTCTCAATTATTTTCTTTTTAGCAGTTTTAAGCATCACATGCAACTCTGATAAAGACTTATCCATAGTGTCACGACCCGAAATCTAGGCTCTATTTTATTAGTAATTAAATGATTTTTATTTAATTATTTGATTAATTATTTATTTAAATTATTATTTATTTAAATATTTATGTGTGCAATTCATGTGTTATAATAATTATGCCTAGCATTTTATTTGGGTCATTTGTGCTAGTGTAGTATTGTTGGGTCTTAATTATTAGTGGAAAGTGGTTTATTTTGAGTAGTGTAGGGGAGGGGCCCTAAGTGCAACGTTTTGAAATAATTTCCCTACTTCCCCCTCCTCCCTCACCTTCTCCCTCACTCTCTCCCCTCTCTTTCCAGCCATCTCCCTCTCTCTCTAGCACATTGGTAAGTTTTTCTTCTCTTTATATTCTCTCTTCTTTTTCTTCATCTTCCTCTCATCTTCTCTCATTTCTTAAAACGTGAACCTTGTTTAGATCGTCGATAGGATCGCGTAGAGCCAAAAACATTTGAAATCCATCAACTTTGAGAAAATCCAAGTAAGTTACTTTTCCCCCATTTTGATGCTAAAATGTTCATATCATGTTTAGATAATGCTTGATGTGTTATATTTGAAGTTTGGTTGGGTTTTGAATTTGTTTAGAATTTATTTGAGTTTTGAGTAAAAATGGTGGATTGATGAATGTTGGGTTTGATTCTTGGTTTTGGGGTTGATAAATGTTGTAATTGGATTCCCATTCTAGTATAAGTGGTTGTGGTTCATATTTATGCTTGGTGGAAGATTGTTGGTGTTTGATTTTGAGAATTTGGTGTTTTGGGTCGAAATTTGATGGTGCCCAGCTCTGTTTCCCGACCTTGAACGCAGGCCAGGCGCCCGCCCGCCTTGACCCAGGCGCCCGCCTGCCCCCTTTTTCCAGCAACCCAAATCTACTGGACAAACAAGCGCCCGCCTGCCCCATGCCAGGCGCCCGCCCGCCCCCTAGTCCAGGATTTTGACCTTTTTACTTGGTTTAAGACTTAAGGCTTAACTAGTTTAGGTTTATTGCTTCTAATTAATTTAAGATAACACCGTGGAACACTTTAGTGATTGGATTTGATTCTTTTGTGAATAAATATGATATGGAATTTATTTAAGTACCGTTTTGGGAATGTTGGTTCATCTGATGTGCTGTTTATATTGGTTTACCATTATGGTGATTTAATTGGATTGATTCCCTACTTTGGAATCCTTTGTTGTTTATCGTGCTAGTATTTTATTACTTAGCCTTTACGTGAAAGTCCAGCTGGTATTTTGTGTGTGTTTGGGCGATGCGAAACATTATGATGGCACGGCCAAGTCCATTGTGGTGTTGACCATTGTTTTGCCCCATTATTACCCTCCTCCAGATTGGCCTTGGATGTGAGAAGAGCTAGCTCCTTTGTGTGCATTTTAGCTTTACTTGGAGCATGACTTTGTGGCATGTATCCCGTCCCTTGTGACACTTCTTTTATGGTTATTGGTTCCGGTACCGGGGTTTTCTCTTGGCTTTCATGCTATTATGAAGATGAGGATTTGTTGACTATTGAAGCTGCGCAGCGATCCTTTATTTGGATGTTCCGGATTGGAAAACCTTGGCTATATCCTTTGTTATGTGTTTATTTCCGCTGCGATCTGTTATATGATAATTGATATGTGCTATGTGATAATAATTATTTTTTATTGCTATTTGCATCATAGCATGTCATGTAGTTGCATTAGTAACTTATTGAGATTTATCTCACTCCCTTTCTTTTATCTTTTTTTTTCCTTAACCCCCCCCCCCCCAGGTGCTAAGGATTAGTCTCGCTGATCACGAGAAAGAGGACGTCGAGTGTGGATCCGTTCTTTTGGGGAAGGTTGATATACGTTGGTTTCCATTATGTAAATGTGTAACCATTTTGGGGTAGTTGTACCAAACAACGACGTCACTAAGAATTGTATATTTGTATTTTTTTGGGCATAAACTTGTGGAAGTTTATGATAGTTGTATTTGGTTTTTATTAAACTTGGTTTTATAAAACTTTGGATCATCACCTTTTGGTATTAAATGGAATTTTTAACCTTGGTATTTCTTGGTTTTGGTTTTAGAGTCGACGTCCAGATCGCGGTCTCGGGCCCGCGGGGTCCGGGGTTGCGACAGTTGGTATCAGAGCTATGGCATTAGCTCTAAGTATAAGTCTAGGTGGATTAGTATGACCTAGGTGGGTAGTAGTGTGCGGAGTGATTAACGGTTGATGTTTTATGCAGGTAATTGTTCTCAATGTCTGGAAGAAGAAACAGAGGAGGTATTAGTGGGGCACAGAATCAGAATGATACAAGGGAAGAAGCACGTGCCATGTTTCAAGGCATGTTCGAGGCGGCCATGAAGGCCATACATGATCAAGGTCCGAGGGTAGAACAAGCACCACCCCGCTATGGATTGGAGCAATTTCTGAAGTTGAAACCGGTTGAATTCAATGGGGAACCCGATGTAAGGAAAGCTGAGTTGTGGATTGAGTCTATGGAGAAGATTTATGATGTATTTGGTTGCTCGGATGAGGACAAGGTCCGGTTCGTGGCTTATAAGCTTGTGGGAGCCGCCGAGCATTGGTGGAAGGGTGTTAAAGCTGCGTGGGAGTTGTTTGTGCGCAAATTCAAGGAGCATTTCATTCCGGTTGTTGATCAAAACCGAAAGGAGATCGAGCTACTCAACTTGGAACAAGGATTGTTGTCTATAGCACAATACTCGGCTAAGTTCATAGAATTAGCCCGGTATTGCGACTATTTGGTGAGGACCGAGGAACAAAAGGCTATGAGATTCATTCGGGGTTTGAAGACCTCCATCCGTACTCAACTTATTGCTCAATGGATTGTGACTTTCCAAGATGCGGTGGACCGAGCCTATTTGATAGAGCAAGATATTGGGGAGCATAAAAGGAAGACCGAGGTAGCCAACCCGAGTAAGCAAGGAGCGCAGAGAAAGTCACAACCAAGGACCGATAATCGAGGTAACTTTAGGGGACAATCTCAGTTCCGAGGGCAACCGATCCCAAGGAACCCGGGTACCACTTCTGGGAACCAAGGGAGCCAAATTAGGAGGCTTTGTTCGTATTGTCAAAAGGAAGGTCATTCTGAAGACCGTTGTTGGAAGAAGCAAGGAAGGTGCACCAATTGTGGTCAAATGGGTCACTTTGTAAAAGATTTCCCGAGAGGTAGAGTACAAGCATCCGGGTCAGGAGTTGGTAATAATCAGGGTCAGAAAAGGGATGCCGCAGGGAAGCCCAAGGTTCAAGGGAAGGTTTATGCCATGAATCAACAACAAGCTACCGATGATCCATCCGTTATTGGAGGTATTGTTTTTGTGTCTAATGTGAGCGCACGAGCGTTAGTAGATCCAGGATCATCTCATTCATACATTTCTGTGCAATTTGCTTCCATGTTAAATGCTGCATTCGAGTCTTTACCGTACGTGCTAGAGGTTTCGACCCCTATAGGAGAATGCTTGATTTCTGATCGAGTCTTTCGTGCTTGTGATGTGGTCATTTGTGGTCGAGTCCTTTGTGCGGATTTGGTAATTCTTCCTATCCAAGACTTTGATGTCATTTTGGGTATGGATTGGTTGAGCAAGTTTCATGCTTCTGTTGATTGCCGTAAGAAAACTGTTACTTTTTCTATTCCCGATGTGCCTAAGTTTGTGTTTGAGGCTAGTCCTCTAAGTAGAAAGGTTCGCTTAATTTCTTTTATGAAAACGAGAAAATTATTGCATAGTGGTTGTGAGGGGTATTTGGCTAGTGTTCTTGATACTAGGAAGGAATCCCCTAGTTTTGATAGTGTTCGAGTAGTTCGGGAATTTCCCGATGTTTTCTCTACCGAGTATGTTATGGCTCCCGATCGTGAGATAGAGTTTTGTATAAATCTTTTGCCGGGTACGGCTCCGATTTCGAAAGCGCCTTATAGGTTAGCTCCCGCTGAGTTGAAAAAGTTAAAGGTTCAGTTGCAAGAGTTGCTGGATCGAGGGTTTATCCGCCCTAGTGTTTCCCCGTGGGGAGCACCGGTTTTATTTGTGCGGAAGAAAGACGGTTCCTTGAGATTGTGTATAGATTACCGGAAGTTGAATCAGGTTACGGTGAAGAATAAGTATCCTCTACCCCATATTGACGATTTGTTTGATCAGCTTCAAGGGTCCGTGGTTTTCTCTAAACTTGATTTGAGGAGTGGGTACCATCAGTTGAAGGTTCGATCGGAGGATATTCCGAAGACTGCTTTTCGCACTCGTTATGGTCATTACGAGTTCTTGGTTATGCCGTTTGGGTTAACTAACGCACCGGCCGTGTTTATGGATTTGATGAACAGGATTTTCCATCCCTATCTTGACTCGTTCGTGGTAGTCTTCATCGACGACATTCTTGTTTATTCGAAATCTCGAGAGGAGCATGAACAGCACTTGAGGACAGTCTTATCCGTTCTTGCCAGGGAGAAATTATTTGCAAAGTTTAGCAAATGCGAATTTTGGCTTGAGAAGGTGTCATTTCTGGGTCATGTTATTTCGAAAGATGGGATTTCTGTGGATCCTTCAAAGATAGAGGCAATAGTGGATTGGAAGAGACCCGAATCAGTGACAGAGATTAGAAGCTTTCTGGGTTTAGCCGGTTATTACAGAAGGTTTATTGAAGGGTTTTCGAGGATTGCTACTCCGATGACTCAGTTGACCCGGAAGAATGTTCCGTTTGTGTGGACCGAGAAATGTGACAAGAGTTTCGAGGAATTGAAGAAGAGGTTGACTACTGCACCGATCTTGACTTTGCCTAATGGGAGCGATGGCCTAGTGATTTACAGTGATGCTTCGAAAGAGAGTTTGGGTTGTGTGTTGATGCAGAATGGGAAAGTAATTGCTTATGCTTCGAGGAAGTTGACCCCTAGTGAACAGAATTATCCTACCCATGATATGGAGTTAGCGGCTATTGTCTTTGTGTTGCACAAATGGAAGCATTACCTTTATGGGGCGAAGTTTGAGATATTTACCGATCACAAGAGTTTGAAGTACCTTTTCTCCCAGAAAGAGTTGAATAATAGGCAGCGCCGATGGATAGAATTGTTAAAGGATTATGATTGTACGATTTCTTATCATCCGGGGAAGGCGAATGTGGTAGCCGATGCGATTAGTAGAAAGGCTTATGTGGCTTCGATGATGGTTCGTGAATGGAAAATGCTTGAGGATGTTCGAGATTGGTCTCCTCGTGAATCGAGACATGGGACTATTTTTGCGAATATTAGGGTATCTCCGACTCTAATTCAGAGGATAAAGGAAGCTTAGAAAGAAGATCCCGAGTTAGTGAAGATAATGGGTAAATTGAAGGAAAAGAATTTCGAGGATTTCTCATTGAGCTCGAGTGGAGTGTTGACTTTCCGTGGTCGTTTATGTGTTCCGGATGTTGATGGAATTAAACAAAGAGTTCTTGAAGAGGGTCACAAATCGAGGTATACTATTCATCCGGGCAGTACGAAGATGTATCAGGATTTGAAGCAACAATTTTGGTGGATTAATATGAAGAGGGGAATAGCTGAGTATGTTTCGAGGTGTTTAACGTGTCAGCAGGTCAAAGCCGAGCATCAGAGACCCGCGGGATTGCTTCAGCCGTTAGAGATTCCCGAGTGGAAATGGGAGCATGTGACTATGGATTTCGTTACGGGACTGCCTCGTACCCGTAGGAAGTATGACAGTGTTTGGGTAATAGTGGATAGATTGACCAAGAGTGCCCATTTCTTGCCCATTGACATCAGATATTCGATGGAGAAGCTTGCGACCCTTTACATTGATGAGATTGTTAGATTGCATGGGGTTCCGGTTAGTATTGTGTCAAATCGAGACCCGAGGTTTACTTCTAGATTCTGGAAGGCGTTTCAGGAAGCTTTGGGTACAGATTTGCGATTCAGTACAGCTTTTCATCCTCAGACCGATGGTCAATCCGAGAGGACTATTCAGATCCTTGAGGATATGTTGCGAGCGTGTTCGATAGACTTTTCCGATTCTTGGGATTCGCACCTACCGTTAGTGGAGTTCTCTTACAACAACAGTTATCAGGCTAGTATCGAGATGGTACCGTTTGAGGCCTTGTATGGAAGGAAGTGTATATCACCTATTTGTTGGGATGAGGTCGGTGAAGCGAAAGTTTTGGGTATTGATTTGCTTCAGGATTCAGTTGAAAAGGTTAGAGTTATCCGGGATCGATTGAGAACAGCTCAGAGTCGACATAAGAGCTATGCAGATAACCGAAGGCGAGATCTTAGCTTTGAGACCGGTGATTTTGTGTTCTTGAAAGTGTCTCCAAAGGTGGGTATTCGTAGGTTTGGGAAGAAAGGCAAGTTGGCTCCGAGGTTTATTGGCCTGTTTGAGATTTTGGGAAAGGTTGGACTTCTTGCGTATCGACTCGCGTTACCGCCATCTTTAGACCGGTTGCACAACGTCTTTCACGTTTCTATGCTTCGGAAGTATGTTCATGATCCGTCTCACGTGTTACCGAGGATGCCGGAGGATATTGAGCCCGATATGTCTTATGAGGAACGACCGGTTCGGATCTTAGATTCTAAAGTCCAAGAGTTGAGGAGCAAGAGCATCGCGTTGGTTCGAGTCCTTTGGAGGAATCATAATATCGAGGAGTCGACTTGGGAGCTTCGAGATGAGATCGAGAGGAAATTTCCGTGGCTTTTTGTTTAGGTGAGTCTCGTTAAAATTCGGGTCGAATTTTCTTTAAGGGGGAGTGAATGTCACAACCCGAAATCTAGGCTCTATTTTATTAGTAATTAAATGATTTTTATTTAATTATTTGATTAATTATTTATTTAAATTATTATTTATTTAAATATTTATGTGTGCAATTCATGTGTTATAATAATTATGCCTAGCATTTTATTTGGGTCATTTGTGCTAGTGTAGTATTGTTGGGTCTTAATTATTAGTGGGAAGTGGTTTATTTTGAGTAGTGTAGGGGAGGGGCCCTAAGTGCAACGTTTTGAAATAATTTCCCTACTTCCCCCTCCTCCCTCACCTTCTCCCTCACTCTCTCCCCTCTCTTTCCAGCCATCTCCCTCTCTCTCTAGCACATTGGTAAGTTTTTCTTCTCTTTATCTTCTCTCTTCTTTTTCTTCATCTTCCTCTCATCTTCTCTCATTTCTTAAAACGTGAACCTTGTTTAGATCGTCGATAGGATCGCGTAGAGCCAAAAACATTTGAAATCCATCAACTTTGAGAAAATCCAAGTAAGTTACTTTTCCCCCATTTTGATGCTAAAATGTTCATATCATGTTTAGATAATGCTTGATGTGTTATATTTGAAGTTTGGTTGGGTTTTGAATTTGTTTAGAATTTATTTGAGTTTTGAGTAAAAATGGTGGATTGATGAATGTTGGGTTTGATTCTTGGTTTTGGGGTTGATAAATGTTGTAATTGGATTCCCATTCTAGTATAAGTGGTTGTGGTTCATATTTATGCTTGGTGGAAGATTGTTGGTGTTTGATTTTGAGAATTTGGTGTTTTGGGTCGAAATTTGATGGTGCCCAGCTCTGTTTCCCGACCTTGAACGCAGGCCAGGCGCCCGCCCGCCTTGACCCAGGCGCCCGCCTGCCCCCTTTTTCCAGCAACCCAAACCTACTGGACAAACAAGCGCCCGCCTGCCCCATGCCAGGCGCCCGCCCGCCCCCTAGTCCAGGATTTTGACCTTTTTACTTGGTTTAAGACTTAAGGCTTAACTAGTTTAGGTTTATTGCTTCTAATTAATTTAAGATAACACCGTGGAACACTTTAGTGATTGGATTTGATTCTTTTGTGAATAAATATGATATGGAATTTATTTAAGTACCGTTTTGGGAATGTTGGTTCATCTGATGTGCTGTTTATATTGGTTTACCATTGTGGTGATTTAATTGGATTGATTCCCTACTTTGGAATCCTTTGTTGTTTATCGTGGTAGTATTTTATTACTTAGCCTTTACGTGAAAGTCCAGCTGGTATTTTATGTGTGTTTGGGCGATGCGAAACATTATGATGGCACGGCCAAGTCCATTGTGGTGTTGACCATTGTTTTGCCCCATTATTACCCTTCTCCAGATTGGCCTTGGATGTGAGAAGAGCTAGCTCCTTTGTGTGCATTTTAGCTTTACTTGGAGCATGACTTTGTGGCATGTATCCCGTCCCTTGTGACACTTCTTTTATGGTTATTGGTTCCGGTACTGGGGTTTTCTCTTCGGCTTTCATGCTATTATGAAGATGAGGATTTGTTGACTATTGAAGCTGCGCAGCGATCCTTTATTTGGATGTTCCGGATTGGAAAACCTTGGCTATATCCTTTGTTATGTGTTTATTTCCGCTGCGATCTGTTATATGATAATTGCTATGTGCTATGTGATAATAATTATTGTTTATTGCTATTTGCATCATAGCATGTCATGTAGTTGCATTAGTAACTTATTGAGATTTATCTCACTCCCTTTCTTTTATCTTTGTTTTTCCTTAACCCCCCCCCCCAGGTGCTAAGGATTAGTCTCGCTGATCACGAGAAAGAGGACGTCGAGTGTGGATCCGTTCTTTTGGGGAAGGTTGATATAGGTTGGTTTCCATTATGTAAATGTGTAACCATTTTGGGGTAGTTGTACCAAACAACGACGTCACTAAGAATTGTATATTTGTATTTTGTTGGGCATAAACTTGTGGAAGTTTATGATAGTTGTATTTGGTTTTTATTAAACTTGGTTTTGTAAAACTTTGGATCATCACCTTTTGGTATTAAATGGAATTTTTAACCTTGGTATTTCTTGGTTTTGGTTTTAGAGTCGACGTCCAGATCGCGGTCTCGGGCCCGTGGGGTCCGGGGTCGCGACACATAGCATGCATATTAAAGTTCATTGCAAATTGATTATAGCATTTTGGAAGTGAATTGAGAATCATGTCGGTATCCAACTCAACAGGGATGGCATAACTCAACCTCTCTAGATGCTTAATGTGGCCTTTCATCTTCAAAACGTGAGGGCTCACTGCTTTCCCTTCAATCATCTTGAATGACATCAAGGCAACCATGGTATCAAACCTTTCTTGCCTAGCTTGCTCTTGAAACATATCTTTCAATTCAGTGTCTATCTCATAGGCATCCAAGTGTTCCAAAGCCTTTTGGAGCTCTGAACAGATGGTAGCAAGCATAAGACAGCTGACGTCACGAGAATCACTTTTGTGTTTCTTGTGAGCATCCATGTCCGCCCTAGGGGCAGTGGCTTCAGGTTTATCAGGAATGGGTTTAGGCTCCTCAAAAATGTATAACTTCTCTTCTTGCCTTAGAACAATTCTAAGGTTTCGGATCCAATCCAGGAAGTTAGTACCATTCTCTTGGAGTTTTTATTTCTCAAGGATAGATAGGTTGTGAGTGTTTTGTGCCATTATCTACATTTAATGCTAACATATATTAATATGTATTAGTACCAATTTTCATAAAGAGATTAATAATTGTATTTCATAAATACTCTCACTAAATTATATAACCTTCAAATACATTAAATGTATAATATAAGTTACATGGGCTAAGATCCCTATTTCATTCAAATTTTGACACCGCGATGGCAAGCTTCTCAAAATTCAAACTATTTAGGTAGGTAACTTTTACCAATCATATCATCTATGACTCTTAGATCCTTTCATGAGATTCTTTTAGACATCATATGTCAAAAGCATGTTTTAATCTCATCTTGTGCCTTAAGCCCAAAACCCTTTTGATAGCTTAATTAAGTCAAACCATGATAAACGCATAAGAATCACTCTTTCACTCATCTCGTTCATACAATGATAGAATTAATGTGTCTCGCGATGGTTAGAGCCCACATAAAACTACCCTTTGTAATCCCAAGTGTCTATCATGGATTGGCAAGTGACTTAAATTTTTTTAACAAAAAGGTTCAACACATATAGCATGGTAACACATTTATACGCACATAATACAAACATGTAAAGCATCGGTTAATTATTTAATTAACCCCATTAATTAAAGTATGATTTCATCTGATTGATTTATGGGGATAAATTCTAAAACACGTAATTGAGAGCACGATTGTACGGTCGAAACAAATCCAAGAGGCATCCACAATCCCGTACCAAATTTAGAAACTAGAAGAAACAACTATGTAAGGTCGAAACTAAACCAAAAGGCATTCACAATCCCTTACATAAAGTAACTCGATTCTAAATTCCTTTGTCTCATCAATTTATGACTTTGTCCTTGAGATTTATTTTCAGGAAACACGGTTTCTAAAACCAGCCATCTAACAAATAAATTCAATCCAAAGTAATTTTGAAATTGACATTTAATTTCAGGAAACACGGTTTCTAAAACCAGCCATCTGACAATTAAATTCAACTCAAAATATTTACCATTGTGTTTCAATTTTAAACCCTAAAATTACTTTCCTGATTCAATTAGGATTTGGTGTTCATGATGATCAAATCACCATGTTCATCAAAACTTTAATAAACAATTTATTCTTGAATCTAGGATCATCAGCAAATTAATCCAATTAACATTTGATGATCACAAGGAACATAATAATTAAATTATTATTGCAATCTTAGATCCTGTTTTGGTCAAATTTAAGCAACTCAATTTTGATGAATGAATTGGGTGTAATGGAATATAACACTGTTAAGATTCAAGAAGCAAAAACAATAGACAAGATATTTAACAAGAAAAGCCCTTGAGCAACTTGTTCGCCAGCATAAAACCTCGAATGGTGGGATTTTATTAACTATCGTGGTAATACAATGAATAGAGAATGATGAGAAGAAAAATAAATGAACCGTGAGTGTGTGATTTACAAGTGGTGTTAATCTTTTTATACTACGGGGTACAACAAACTAGAGGATCATATCCCTTGAAACTCGGGTGGTTGGTAGAGTAGTGATAACACTTCTTTGACATGTGTTGAAAAATGTGTTCTCCCTATTGACCGAGTCTTTGACTCCATGTGACTACTATTCCTAAAAAATAGGATAAATATCGCAAATGAAGTCTGGTTGCTTGAATCAAGATGCGTTCTCAAGTTGGTGATTCATGCTGAAGCTTCAAGATGTAAGTAATTTTTTATCCCCAAACAATTACCCCTAATTTTCAAAATTTAAAAAGAAGTTTTAAAATTTGAAAATTCATTTTAACCACTGGCATCCATAATGATTGAGATGGATGGTTAGTGGTGAAAATAGGGTCTAGGTACTTGAGTCCTTCTAGTGGTCTAGAACCATCAAGTTCAATCCAATTAAAGCGTACCCATCTCTTCTCCCTTAATCATTTCGCGAGGAAAAATCAGTTTGCTCTTGAATTTCTCCGGTGAGTCCTTTCCCTTTCTTCTTCTATTCCTTTGCTCTCTTTTGAATTTTTAAAATGGGTGAACAACTTCCTAAGGTTTTTAGATGTCTAGGGCTTATAGAGCTCCTAATGAGGAATGGTGCACTCTTTCAATGTCTGAAATTGAAGCCCTAAAAAACATTTTTCCAAAAAATGCTGAGTTTATGAACCCTAACCCTCTTTTGACTTCTGACTGCGTTTCTTCCGATTGGGTAGGTTTTCTAGAATATCCCTTTATGATAGGTTTGAAATTTCCATTTTCCCCTCTCATTACCCGCTTCTTCGAGTCTACTGGACTTTCTTACACGCAATTTATGCTTGTTGGGTGGAGGAATTTGGTTACTTTGGATAGGTTGAGTGTTGAATTGGGTCTGAGAGTTGGTTTAGAAGAACTAGGCTTTTGTTATATCTTGAGGTCTCGTGGGAATAAAAGGTTTGGGTTTAGAGTTAAGACCAAAGTGTATAGTATGGCTGTGGACTCCATTGATGATGACAGAGGATGGAAAAATAGGTTATTTTATGTGAGGAGATCCAGTTTGATGGGTGTTGAAAGCATTAGTTCGGAGTGGAAAAGTAAAGGTAGGTCTGCTCAGCTTATGAATTGTTTTGATTTTTTCCATTTTTTCCTTTAACTTGTTCTTGGCAACTTCCAGCTCCTAAGTTGGACGTGTTGTTTCTAAAGCGTGCTAACACCTTGAGCATTGTTGAAACTGTTTGTTCTTTGCCTCATGTTAAGCGCAAATTTGTTTACCCTAGTGCTGTGGGTGAGCAAGTTGAGGAAGTGGAAGCATCGAGCTCTAGAAAGACTCTTCAGTGTGAGCACAAGATGTCGTCGGGTAAGTTTTATAATTTATCCTTTTTGATCTTGTCATCTAGATTGTCGCTTGATGGTTGTTTTTATCTCGCAGTAACTTCCTCTCAGTCTGGATTTGTTGCAAGTGACTTGGTGGCCAGATACAGGGGGAAAGTTAAGGTTGAAGGTAGTAGTAAGCCTCCAGCTCCCAAAATTGAGGTTGACGAAGGCAATTTAATGAAAAAGAGGAAGGTTAAGGATGTAATTAATCTTGAGAGTGCAGAACCCAGTAAGAGCGTGCTTGAGAAGAAGGTAATGTGATTTCTTAGAATTTTAGCTTATTGCAAATAATTATCTCTAACTGAATGGTTCTCCTGGCTCTACAGATTGTTGGAGCTGCTGTATTGTTGGTAAGCGAGGTGAAACATTGGAAAGAAAGGACAGAGGCATCTCTAAAGAGAAAAATGGAGGCAGGAGAGAAACTGAAGAAGAAGGAGGAGGAAATATAGGATAAAGATAAAGAGATAAGATAATGGGTTATCAAAATGGCTGATTCTGGGAGGAGACAAGCTAAAGAGATTGAGATACTGCGCCACCACCTGATGTCTGATACTGCAAAGTCCATGTTTGATGCCAGAATTGAGATGATCAAGGAGTTTCAGGCAGGAAAACACACTGAATGGGATTTAGAAGAGGAATATGCAGCTCTCAGAAGGATTGCAGGTGAAGATGGAAGTGAAGTGAATTCCAAGGCTTAGGATGCGGGAAAAGCAGAACGGGTTGCAGAAAACCAAGATGAAAAAAAAAAAGAGGATTGAGGTAAGTCTTCATTCTCGTTTCACTCTGCAGGGGTTAGTAACAAGAACAATTTCTTTTTTTAATATTTTAAGTATTTGAAATAGAGGGGGTGTCCCCTAAGACAAGTAGATTTTTAGGATGTAATTTGCTTTTTGAACATGTTGGACATGTCACTTGTTGCACTGTAGTTCTTTCCATGTCTTGTGATAACATGGCTTGAACTTTTGGATGTTGGTTTTTCTAGGATCAGTGTGTTTGATCCTTTTTGGTGTTGTGATTGCATGGAACAATGTTTAATTTCTAAGTGTAACTTGTCGATGCTAGTACTTAGAAATATTTTGGGAATGTTATAGGCTAGAGAAAGGAATCCAAAGGATAACATATCGAAGTTTTACCTTTAGAATGATTTTGATGTAATAGCACTAGGAAGGATGTAGCAAGTTGATGCTACAAGATGTAATGAAATGATATAAATGGAATGGAAAGATGTTGAATCTCAAAACTCTGTGTTTGGTAACATGTCAATGCTACAACCTGTTGTATATAACTTGTGTTTATAATTTAACTAAGTGCAAGAAGGTAATAAACATGTATTTGACACATTGGCCCACCTACAACTTAATCAAACATGAAAAACGTGCGCACGGGCGAAGGTGTAAAATAACCTTAACAACTTAAGAAAGATGTACAATATTTAAACCTTAGAAAGGTGAATACCTTTTAACTTGAGTTTTAACTTGAGAAGTAGTTGTACAAACTTTGACACGGTAGCAACTTGTATGAACATCCAGCGAATTGAACTTTCAGCAACTTAATTAACAGCAATTTGACTACCATCAACTTGAATAGCCACTTTGTCTACTTGTGAATTTTGAAAACTGTTTTAAACATGTTTATCATGTTGAACTAAGTTGGAGCTTTGAGTTGCCTCGCAAAACAAACACGTGTTAGGGGTGGGTGTTAGCTTAGCTAACACCCCTCCGATGCTTAAGTCAGTACGTGTTCAAGAAAATAATCAAATTGAAATAACATAATTGAAATAAAGCTAAGTAAATCATACCTGGTTTTCGGAATTGAATGGATAAGCTACAACTTACATGTAGTACTATTTAAGATATATTGCGTTCTAGCTTCTTGGTATCCTTGTTCCATCTAAGGTTGAGATCCAATACGCACCTTTTCCAGCTTCTGCATCAATTAGGTATGGACCTTCCTACTTGGCTGCCAACTTGCCTGCATTCAGTTCCCTTGTATTCTAGAAAACCTTCCTAAGTACCATGTATCCAACTTGAAACCTTCTAATCTGAATGTTCTTGTTGTAAGACTTGGCCATTCTTTGCTGGTAGGCTGCCATCCTGATCTTAGCCACATCTCAAAGCTCATCAATAGTGTCAAGATATTTTGCATGTACAAGCTAGTTCTCTTCTGGAGTTATTAGGCTATATCTTGCTGTAGGGATGGAAAACTCCACAGGAATAACAGCTTCAGTGCCAAACACCAAGAAGAAAGGAGTCTGTCCGGTTGCATTTTTAGAAGTAGTTCTATCTGCCCATAACACCAAAGGTAGTTCATCAGCCCATCTTCATTTCTTCTAGTCAAGTCGCTTCTTCAGGTTGTCACAATCAACTTGTTGCTAGACTCTGCTTGACCATTAGCTTGAGGATGTACCAGTGTAGCTGTGATAAACTTGATTCCCTACCTTCTACAGAAATCCTGAGTTTTCTTGCTGATGAACTGAGACCCATTGTCACAAATGATCTCTTATGGGACTCCAAATCTGCTAATGATATTTGTTTTCAAGAACAAGATTACTTCTTTGTCCCTAACTTATACAAAGGCTTCGGATTCTATCCACTTTAAGAAATAATCAGTCATGGCTAGCATAAACACTTTTCCCCCGGGTGCCTTAGGGAACTTGCTAACAATATCCATTCCCCACTGCATAAAGGGCCAAGGTGATAGGATAGGATGAAGAGGCTCAGCAGGTTGATGCAAGATGTTTCTATGCCTTTGACATGCGTCGCACTTTTGTACATACTTAACTGCATCCTAACGCATGGTTGGCCAATAGTACCTGTAGATACCCCGGGGGAACCACGGCTTGGCTAGAGCGCGTGAATTATCCTAGGATGTCTAACTTGTTTTTAGAGTCGCCACCTATGTTTTGAGGAACATAAGAAAAACCAATTGATAATAGCCTAAGTGTGATTACAAAAACAGAGATTCTTTGTTTTGAGGTTCGGGGGTTAGGTTACGAGATGGGAAGTACCGAAACACCCATCTCGCCCAACTAAAGTTGGTCTTGCTTGATCAAAATCTACATGAATGATAAACGTTCTTCTTCTTCTTCTTTAAATCATAAAAAGGGGTTTTAAAATAGAGTTTGGAATGTAGGAGATAACTCTTTAACCGACCTCAATGAGATGAGGTGATCATTAGAGTCATGTCCCAAAATGATTTGGGTGATTGCACTTTGATAAAACAAAAAGAAAGAGAAATGAGATGAAGTTAAGAAGAGGAAAGAAATAACTTTACCTAGACTTCAAGAGACTTCAAACACTTCTTGATGAATTCTTTGGAGAAATCCTTTGGAAAATGTTTTGTAAGTGTGAAATTTTAGTGTCTTATTGAGAATGTAAGATTGAGAGCCCAAGGTCCTTGAAAATGGAGGTAAATGGGGGTTTTTATAGGTGAAAGAGAGATGTTTTTGGTGCCAAAACTCAGTCACCAAGAAATCTTTCCCGGGCAAAATCCTGTAAATTGAGCAAGGGAGAGAATCCTGGCCAGAAATCTGCAACCGACGCCCAGAGGCGCGCGCTTCCTGCTTTGAGGGCGGGAGGCGCGCGCGTCTGGATCCTCCTGTCGGAGGCGCGCGACTCAGAGAAGGCGATTTTGACAGAATTGACTAGAAAGTCAGCCCTGTTATTCAGTTTAGTCCCTGGACTTAACGAAGTCAGTCAGGAACTTAACGGAAGTGACAGAAACTAACGAGAAACACTTAAAATGGGGAGAAACACAAGATCAAATGTGCAATCGGGGTGAGAGGTCCAAGGCGGGGTGTCTACAGAGCCCCTCGGCGACGTGGATTGCAAAGCAAAACGCGTCGACGAAAGTTAAAAACACCCGCCGAGGACATCACCAAGAAAAAGCAAAGACTCGATGAAAGTAGGAATTTGAAATTGCGAGAGATAGTGGTGCGCTCCCTGTGTGAGCGGCTTTTGTTGATAGAGGGGGTGGTATGATCCGTTAGGTGAACCTGCCGGCTGAATATGTTGAATGAGGCCGTTAGTGAACCTTTGAACGAGGCCGTTAGTGAACATTTGGAGAGGCCGTTAGTGAACCTTTGAAGAGGCCGTTAGTGAACCTGTGAAGAGGCCGTTAGTGAACCTTTGAGGACGAATCCGTTAGTGAAATCCGTTGATGAGGCCGTTAGTGAACCCTTGAATGAGGCCGTTAGTGAACCTTTGTAGAGGCCGTTGGTGAACCTTTGGAGAGGCCGTTAGTGAACCTTTGAAGAGGCCGTTAGTGAACCTTTGAAGAGGCCGTTGGTGAACCTTTATAGAGGCCGTTGGTGAACCTTTGGAGAGGCCGTTAGTGAACCTTTGAAGAGGCCGTTAGTGAACCTTTGTTGACGAATCCGTTAGTGAAATTCGTTGATGAAATATTGCTTTGAAGTCGCGTGCCACTTGGAGTCACACTTGACTTTTTGACTTGTGGGGTGGGGGCACAGTTGACTGCGACCAGAAGAATGTTCCTGCTGGGGATGAAATGTAAAAACTGATTTTTGAGAAATAACGGCGTCTGTTACGAATCTCACTCAGCTTGCAGTGGTGGAGCTGAAAACTCAGATGAGCATGGATGTGACACCTTGATTCCCGCGTGGGGAGTTGTGTTTGAATTCCTCAGGGAGCAAAGGCGCGTGCGTCTAGTCTTCACCGTGGGAAGCGCGCGCGTTTCAGTGACACAGCGGGAGGCGCGCGCATTCTGTCCTAGTTCGGCATACATAACCAGACAGTTCACTTTTCAGCGAGTTTTTTTTTTTCAAAATTTCGAAGAGCCCTTCAAATTCTGAACCCAATTTTTGTGGAGAAATCACCCCAAAACACTTTCTTGTTGTTCTAGGTGCGATTCTATCATAGGAACGATGTCGGATCGTCAACAATCTCCTCCATTCGAGATGCCACAGGGCGAGGAGCCCGAGGTTGGAATTGAGGCGATGGACCCGAGTTTGCTCACGCATCAGCCGCATACCCATATTTCCCACTTTGTTTCAGCGGGATTGGTAAGAATTTTTCATTCTCTTTGTGATTTTCGCATTTTTGGGGCTGCTCTGTTTTACCCGTATTTTTCGCTGCAACTTCTTTCGTTGATTGTCGCTGTTGACTTACTGCAAGAAACATGTTCGGATACCCTTTTTCATACCCACTCACTCGTATGAATGTTGAAGTTTTTGTTTCGGGTTTGTCCGTTTTTTCTAACCGTTATGCTGACGAAATTTTCGTTATTTCTTGTTTCTTTTCAGGAGTGGAGCCGCCTGTCAGAGATTCGAGGCGGAGCTCATGGCCCGGTCACCATCTGGAGTAAGCTGCCCGAGAATGTCAGGGCTCGGGTTCAGGCCACCCATTTTGGCCTTTTTATTACCAGTCTACCGGCGTTGAAGAATGATCCGGATGTTATTCAGGATCTGAGAGAGAGATGGTGGGACACCACCCATACTTTCCATCTTCCTATGGGAGAGGTCACGATGATGCCCACTGATTTCACGGCATTGACTGGTCTTCCGTTTGCGGGGGAGCCTATCCCTTGTGTTTTGAGAGGGACCCTTCGGACTGCTGACGAGCTGTTGGCCCTGGTTGACTGCGGCTTACCGGTGAAGAATTATTGAGTCACTTGGGGGAGCATCCGTCGGTATTTTAGTATTCTTGCAGCCAAGCCTTTGGGTGTCACTGCTGAGCGGGTCGATGCTGTGGCCCGTTGTTTTATATGGTACCTGTTGTCCCACACTCTGTTTGCCAGTGGAGGGTCATCGGCTTCCTTGGCTTTGCTTGACTTGTTGGTAGACTTGGACCAGGCCGGTCATTATAACTGGGGTGCAGCGGGCTTGGCTGCTTGTTATCATGGTATGGATCTGACTAGCCGCTCGACCACTAGCTCGGTCACGGGTTTCAGCCTGTTGTGAGAGGTATACTGCTTTCCCTTTTCTTTTCGGCCTTATTGTCATTTGCTCTACTGTATCTTTGAACTGTCATTTAATTCTGCTCTTGTCTCTGTTTTGCAGCTATGGGCCTTTGCTGTCTTGGAGCTGAGGGACTTCAAGATTAACAGAGAGGGTCAACCCCAGTATCCGGACTGCGTGAGGTGGTTATATAGGGAGAGGAATGTGAGGACTGGCACTGTTCCCATCAGCCTGCTTTCAGCTCGGCGCCACTTGGATTCTTTAAGGCCGGAGGCTGTCGCCTATTTTTTGTTTCCGTGGAGAGCTATTTATGCCTTTATTGAGCATACCCTGATTCCCACCCGCTCGAGGCTTCTGATGAGCTCAGTGGACTGTATGGCGATGTATCTTGGGGAGAGAGTGTTTTGGCAGCATGGTGGTCAGGTGACGGACTTCCACCACCCTCCTAGGCCAGCGGTTCCTGATGTTCCTCCTTTCTATCCTCGTAATTGGAGGGCTCTTTCAGAGGCAGACCGGGCAGTCTACCTTGCGGGGGTTGATGCTGTCCCTTTCATTCATCTAGAGCAGGATTACGGTTTATTCCGGGAGCATAACCTCCAGCAGGGTTTCATGTTCACTGATCCGAGGGAGACACATGCTGCTCCACAGACTTCGGCTCGATTTTATCCCACCGGTGCTAGATATTGCTTTGATCCCCCTTTGCCTCCTTCATATTATACTTACTCGAACTTTGGGGTGTATGAGGAGCAGAGGGAGATTGTTCCCGAGGACATGTCGCCGGAGCGAGAGCCTCCTGTTCAGGATGCTGTGGTATGTTTTCCTGTCTGTCTTTGCATTTCTCAGTTCCAGTCTCGCTTCTCTGTTCTTTGTATTGATGCAACTTCCTTTTTCTGTTCTCTGTTGCAACAGGTACCTGTAGCTGCTTATAGGCACTTGGGCAGACAGAACAAAGGGATGAGGAGGAGGCTCCGTCAGCTGGAGGAGAGGGTGCTAGAGCTGTGCAGGGATATTGCTGCCATGACTAGAGATGCTGCTGGTGATGTCTCTGGTGATGCGAGAGGAGCTGCCCGAGGTGCTCGGGGCATGGGACGAGGCTGCAGGGATGCTGTACTGGACATTGATGAGGCTGTGTCTTCAGCGAGGCAGTCACTGAGCAGGAGTCTGAGCCGCGGAGGTAGCCATAGTAGGAGTCTGAGCCGATGAGGTAGCCAGAGCCGGGGTGGCGCTAGTTCATCAGGGAGAGCTGCCAAGAGGACCCGGCATGATGTTGTGGTTGAGACATCTGAGAAAGAAGAATCTGCTGATGATAATGATGATGATGATGACGAGAAGACTGAGAGCGGCAGTGGGGGTGGGCAAGGTGCTGCCGATGATGATGATTCTAAGTAGCCTTTTGGGGAGGACGAGAGATTGAAAACATTTTTATTTAACTGTAATAAACATTTAGCATGTATTTACAATCCTAGCTATTTACTACGCTTTTTAGTTATTTGTCTAGACTCGTTCCTAAGTGTCGACTCTTTACAAACAAATGTGTGCCCAAATGTGTTCATCATGGTTGCTTGAACTCCTTTTCTGTGCTGGGATCTGATTTCTTGCAGGTTGAAGGCGTTTGAACGTGCTTGGACTTCTTTCTTGAACTGACAAGGGCATGTTCTGTTTCTGTCTGCTGTCAAACGCGCGCGCGTCCGGCTTTGGTAGCGGGAGGTGTGCGCATCTGGAGTCGCTTGTCGGAGGCGCGCGCTTCTGGCTTGCTGAATTCCAGCCCCTTTCTTTTCTGAGCAGGGCACTCCAACAGCTATAAAATCAAACCATTTTCGATCAGAATGATCACACAGCAATATTCTGCATTCTTTCCCTTACTCTATACCTCAAAATTCTTGTAGCAATGGCCCCGATGACCTTTTAAAGTCAAGGTTTCCGTCCCCGAAGGTGATAATTCCGTCCCCATTGCTCCAATTGTGAAGACGTGTCCTAGCATTTTTTATCGTTTAGGAAGACCAAATGAGGATGTTGTTACCGCGGATTCTGTGAAGCCGGTGGTCCACGTGAGGGATTATAGGCCTCGTTATATGCCTAAGAAGAGGAAAGGCAAGGGGAATTCTTCTCATGTGTGGAAGCGTCCCGTGGTTGTTCCGGTCAAAGCTCCTTCTAGCAAGGGCAAGGAGAAGGTTGTTGATGAAGCTCCGTCTCGCCCGAATGTCTTTTCTCGTCTTGGTGGTCTCGAGAATGCTCCGCCTCCCTCCAAGAAGACTAAAGGTCATCCCCAAAAGCGATGGGTCCCCAAACCGAAGAAAGATTAAATATTTCTTTGTACCCTATGAGATTGCAATTTAGGATAGACCACTTTGTTTTAGGATTTAATGTTTTGATGTCTTTTGTTGCTCAATAAATCCGTTGTAATAGCTTGAATAACTCATTGGATGAATAAAAATTGCATCTTGTTATTTGAAGTGAATTGGGTATTTTTGATATGTTTTAGACCGCACCCGAAGGTTGCCTATGTTCCTCCAGTTGGGAGGCTCAGGTCTCCGTAGTTCAAACAAACAAAGACCATTTTTTTTTTTTTGCACTCTGTTTTTTGCCTAGACCGCCCTTTCGGGTCTTCAATCTAGCGGGCTTCTTTTTTGCACGTGCTCTAATTTTTGCCTAGGCCGCCCTTGCGGGTTTTCAACCTAGCGAGCGATTTTTATTTTTTATTTTTTTTGTGGTATTTGTTTATTAAGCATAGAACCTCTTGAGCTTGTCGAGGTTGACCTCCTTTGGCAGTTGGTCACCATCTAAATCCACGAGTCGGACTGCACCGCCGCTTAGTATCTTTTTGACCACGTACGGACCGATCCATCGGGGTCCCCATTTCCCCAGGGGATTCATGGCATTAAAAGGATGTTGTCTTAAGACCAAATCTCCCACATTGATGTTTCGAGGCTTCACCTTTTTGTTGAAAGCTCTTGCCATCCTTTGCCGATACGCCCTTGTGCGTTCGAGTGCTCTTAGCCTTTTCTCATCGAGTAAGGCTAGCTGTTCATATCGACTTTGCATCCAGTCGACCTCGTTGACTTGATTCTCGAGGAGGACCCGTAGAGATGGGACTTCAAGTTCGATTGGGAGTACGGCTTCAGAACCATAGACTAATGCATAAGGAGTTTCTCCTGTTGCTGACCGTATTGATGTGCGGTAGCCCCACAAAGCTAATGGTAGCTTCTCAGGCCAATCCCTTCCTGTTGAGGCCATTTTCTTGACGATGGTCTCGATGGTCTTATTTGCTGCTTCAACCGTGCCATTTGCTTGGGGACGGTGAGGAGATGACTTGTGCTTGGTGATCTTGTATTCTACCAAAAGTGCATCCATTTCCTTTTCAAAGTGAGAGCCGTTGTCGGAAATGATTTCATGAGGCACGCCGTATCGGCACATGATATTAATCTTTACAAATTCGACCACTTTCTTGGCGTTGAGGGTCCGATAGGCTTGTGCTTCGACCCACTTTTTGAAGTAGTCGACGGCCACTAGGATGAATGACTGCCCATTGCTTCTGGTAGGATGGACTTTACCGATGATGTCTATCCCCCAACAAGAGAAAGGCCAAGGTGTGACCATGTTGTAAAGTTGCGAGGGTGGAGCATGTTGCAGATTAGCATGGAATTGGCACTTGGCACACCTTTTGACTTTCTCGATACAGTCTCGTTCTATAGTGCTCCAATAGTAACCAATGCGGAGTATCTTCTTGACTAGCATAAACCCATTCACGTGGGGTCCACACTCTCCTTCGTGCACTTCACACATTATCTCTTGAGCTTCGGCCTCATTGGCGCATAAGAGATTGATCCCGTCGTGGTGCCTTTTATAGACTCGGTCCCCAATCAGTACGTACCGAGAGGCTAGCCTTTGCAGAGCCGCTTGAGACTTCTTACTGCTATTCTTGGGATAAGTGCCATCTTTGAGGAAATTCATGATATCCGAATACCATGGAGAGTTTGTTTGAACCTCGTTGATCTCGATACTCATGCAGTACGCCGAACTGTTCCTTCGGGCAATTTTGAAAGGCTTCACCATTTTCCCTTTGGGCATTTCGACTAATGAAGCTATGGTGGCCAGTGCATCGGCGAAGTGATTTTTATCCCTTGGCAGGTAGTTGAAAGCGATCTCTTGGAATTGTTCAACCAATTCTTCAAGGTGCTGACCATACTGTTGGAGGGTCGGGTCTTGGATTCGCCATTTACCTAATTGCTGATTGATAAGGAGCAAAGAGTCGCCGAATACTTCTAGTTCCGTGACGTTTCTTTCGAGAGCTGCTTCGAGCCCTGCTATGCATGCTTCGTACTTGGCAATGTTGTTGGTAGCTTCGAATTCCAGACGGATGGCAATGTGTAGATACCCCGGGTGGAAAAACCACGGCTTTAGGCTCGAGCGCGCGGGTCGTCCTAGGATGTCTAACTTGTTTTTAGAGTCGCCACCTATGTTTTGAGGAACATAAGAAAAACCTATTGATTGTAGCCTAAGTTTGATTACGAAAACAGAGATTCTTTGTTTTGAGGTCCGGGGGTTAGATTACGAGATGGGAAGTACCGAAACACCCATCTCGCCCAACTTAAGTTGGTCTTGCTTGATCAAAATCTACATGAATGAAAATGTTCTTCTTCTTCTTCTTTAAGTCATAAAAAGGGGGTTTAAAATAGGATTTGGAATGTAGGAGATAACTCCTTAACCAACCTCAATGAGATGAGGTGATCATTAGAGTCATGTCCCAAAATGATTTGGGTGATTGCACATTTGATTAAAGTAAAAGAGAGAGAGGAGATGAAGTAGAAAAGAAAGGAAAAGATGGACTTTTACCTACAATTCGAAGACCTTCAAATGTTGCTTGAAGAAATCCTTGGAGAACCTTTAGAAAGTGATTTTTTGTCTAGTTTTCGATTGGGTTTTTCCGATGATTTTTCGATCCTTGAAAATGGAGGTGAAGAGAGGTTTTTATAGGTGAAAGAGGGGTGTTTTTGTGCCAAAACTCAGTCACCAAGAAATCCTTCCCTGGCAAAATCTTGTAAATTGAGCAAGGGAGGGAATCCTGGCCAGAAATCTGTAACTGACGCCCAGAGGCGCGCACTTCCTGCTTTGGGGGTGGGAGGCGCGCGCGCCTGGCTCCTCCTGTCGGAGGCGCGCGACTCAGAGAAGGCAATTTTGACAGAATGGACTAGAAAGTCAGCCCTGTCATTCAGTTTAGTCCCTGGACTTAACGAAGTCAGTCAGGAACTTAACGGAAGTGACAGAAACTAACGAGAAACACTTAAAATGGGGAGAAACACAAAATCAAATGTGCAATCGGGGTGAGCGGTCCAAGGCGGGGTGTCTACACAATGGGAGTGTAGATGTCTTTTGGATCGACAAGCAATACTCCTATACCAAAACCGTTTCTATTGGCGGTGCCATCGAAAAAAAGTTGCCACTTATTTTCCTCGGTTACAGTACAAATTAAATGCTCGTCGGGACTGTAACTTCGTCACACAGGAATTCGGCAAGCTGGTCACTGAATACTTTCCCCCTGACGGATTTTAGTGTGACGTAAGTGATATCATAGCCGGCGAGCATGAAGTACCATTTGGCTATTCTTGTTGACATGAAAGGCTTCTCGAAGATGTAGCGGAGCGGGTCCACCTTTGCTATTAGCTTGATCGGAAAAGCTTCCATATAGTGTTTGAGCTTTTGAGTAACCCAAACCAATGCTGCACATGACTTCTCTACGACAGAGTAGTTCTTTTCGCCTCCTTGGAATCGGCGACTGACAAAATAAATGGCATTCTCCTTTGTGGACTCTCGTTGCTCTTGTGCTAACATAGCCCCTAGGGCTTCATCATTGACGGTGAGATAGAGCAAAAGAGGCTTCTCCTTGTGCGGCGGAACTAGAACAGGAGGGCACGTCAAGTAATGCTTCACTTGGTCGAAGGCTTCTTGGCACGCGTCGGTCCATTCTAGAGCCACATTCTTCTTGAGTAGCTTGAAGATTGGCTCGCACATGGAAGTGAGTTGGTGTACAAACCGACTGATGTATTGCAGTCTGCCCATGAAACCTTTGATCTCTTTCTATGTTTTTGGAGGAGGCATGTCAATGATTGCCTTGATTTTGGAGGGATCTACTTCAATTCCCCTTTCAGTGACCATATAACCAAGGACTTTGCCTCGGATAACCCCGAACGTGCACTTTGCAGGGTTGAGCCTCATCTTGTGTTGACGAAGCCTTTCGAAGAACTTGCGGAGATCGATTAAATGTTGACCATCGGTCTCTTTGGAGTGAATGATCATGTCGTCCACATAGACCTCGATTTCTTTGTGAATCATATCGTGGAACAAGTCTGTCACGGCTCTTTGGTAGGAAGCCCCAGCGTTTCTTAACCCAAATGGCATGACTGTGTAGCAAAAGGTACCCCATGGTGTTGTGAAGGCTGTCTTATATTGATCTTCCTCGGCCATGAGAATCTGATTGTACCCAGCGAACCCATCCACGAATGAGCGAACCTCGTAGGCAGCAGTGGAGTTGACCAGCATGTCGATGTTAGGGAGTGGAAAATCATCTTTCGGGGAAGCTTTGTTCAAATCCCGGAAGTCCACACAAACTTGAACCTTGCCGTTTGCCTTTCTGACTGTCACGATGTTGGCTAACCATGTCGGATACTAGATAACCTTGATGAAACCCACACTGAGGAGCTTCTTGATCTCTTCTTTGACTTGCAGAGACCATTCTTTCTGAGCTTCTGTTTTACCGGCTTGGCATATTCTCTGATCGGAATTCTGTGCTCCGCTACCTTTTTGTCCAAACCCGGCATGTCTTTGTATGACCATGCGAACACATCCACGAACTCCCGTAGTAGTGCAGTCAATCTATCTTTGTCGTCCCCCTTGAAGAAGCTTCCGATCTTAGTTTCCCTTGGCTCTTCGTCGGTACCCAGATTAACAACATGCAATTCTTCGTCAGCCCCTGGACCATTTTCACCACGACTACGGACCTGTTGAGCAAGTTCATTTAAGTATGTTGTGTTTTCGTGGTCTATTTCATCATAATTTGAATCGTTATTAACTTGTTCATTAAGTTCATTATTAGTTAATTCATCATTTATGATATTTGCAATCTCAGGGTACTCAGAAATATCAAATTTTTCATTAGCAAAGAAAGGAAACACACGCTCGGCTATGGCCTCCATATCCTCTTGGGTGAGGGTATTAGAGACACTCTCGGACTCGAAAGTAAGTGTGAGCCGCTCTTCCTTTGTTGCTGTGCGGGGTATGCAGCCCATTTCTTGGACTAAGAATTCCTCAGATACCACGGGCCCTTTCGTAGAATACCAATTGTTGATCGGCTCGGAGCTTGGCGGGATCTCACTGATAGTCTCATTCATGATGACGGTGTCATGGATGGCGTTGACTTGGCATTCATTCATTATGGCAAGCTCTTTGAACATGGAGGCTAAATCTGTCGGTTCTTCCCCCACGATGATTTTTGTCTCGGACTCTATAGTCACCTTCCTTCCCCACCATTCACGGGGTGACATGGGAGTTGGTTCCCTTTCAGATTTCTGGATCTCACAATCGGAGAATATTTCGAGACCGGGCTTTTTGACACCCTTATTGTTAACCCATGGCTCGGGAAATATCATGTATGGAACGTCTTCCCCTTGGCGAACAAAATAGCCATTCAACGTCTTGCGGTAAGGCCTTAGATTAGGGACCTCATAACGACGGCCTTCTTTACGAGCTCGGGCCTTTTCATTCTTGATCGCTTGCTCTTGTTTCAAGTCTTCTCTGGAAGGCTCGTACCCCAAACCGAATGTGTTCTTGACAAATGGGACTCGCACAGGATGTAGGATTCCTTGCTGATATTTCCCTAGGCCTAAACCAGGGAAGTAGTCCATATTCCTCATCATGCGGAGGACTTTGTGATTGTTGGGGGTCCATGATCCGTTTCCCCCTTCTTTGTCAATAGCGTTGATTGAGACGCCGGAGAGAGTGGAGTCTGGTAAACCATGCTGAACTTGGTGGACGGGCTCACCTTTTCTGTGGATAGTGACGTTTTCGGCCATGACGGTCACTATTTCATCACCATTTCGGATCTTGACACATTGATGGAGAGTTGACGGGACGGCATTAGAACTGTGAATCCATGGTCGACCCAAAAGAAAGTTGAACGAGGCCGGGATGTCAAACACTTGGAATGGAACGGACATGACCATGCTCCCAAACTCAATGTCTATTTTGATCATGCCTATGACTGTACGGGCGGTGCTGTCATAACCTCGGATTACTTGAGTAGAAGGCTTCAAATCGGAATCCTTAAGCCCCATTATATGCCCATGATTCTGCCAGGCATGAAGTTGAGTGCGTAACCACCGTCCACTAAGACTCTTGAGATGGGCCTCCCCCTTGCTCGTACCTTGAGGTAAATAGCCTCGTTGTGGTCGGAACCAAATGGTGGAAGGTCCATATCAGCAAAGGTGATGACGTTGCCAAAATGAATGTGACCGATCATTGCCGTGAGGTCCTCCGGAGTAGTATCGGGAGAAATTGATGTATCATCGAGATTGCGGATGACAAGATCTCGGTGTTTCTTTAAGGATGCGATGAGGTCCCAAATAGAGATGTTGGCTTGAGTTTTCTTGAGTTGGACAAGTAGAGGATCTTCGGGAGTGTCGCGAGCTTGCGGCCTTTGAGAAGAGGAGCTTGGTGCGGAAGTGGAAGGGTTGCTTGCTATGACTCGACCGGATCGAGTTAGCATGTTGATGTTCCCATCTTTCTTGTTTTTCCTATTCTCTAGTACTTCCCTCATTACCTCATCGTAAGTCACAACATAACAAGAATTGTCAAGTTTATTCATAACATTGGGGCCCCCATTCACAATTGGGATTGAATGGGTGGTCCCCTCGAGTTCTCCTATCTCTATTACATTGACATGTTCGCCATTAGTCACTACAAATTCTTTCTTGTCTATGAGATCTTGAATGACATTACGGAGAACGAAGCATTCCTCGGTGGTGTGGCCAATATATTGGTGGTAGCCGAAATATTTGTGGTGAGCATGATTGGGGTTGACCGTCTTGGGTAGGTACCCTTGTACGGGTGTGACTTGACCCTTTGCTTTGAGGACTTCGAAAGCTTCGGTTTGAGTCATGCCTTGGAGAGGCGTGTAGACACGGTCATTTCGAGACTTCTTCCCTTGGGGTGGAGGAACCTTTTTGTAATTCCCCTTGTCGATAGTGACGGCGTTGACCGAGGCCTCTTTTGTGGAGTTGGAAGCGGCCTTGTAGTGGTAGCTAGGAGCACTTTTCTTGACTTCCTTGAGCAACTCGTCCATTCGGACCCCCTCCTCATACATTTGGGAGAAATCCGCATAGCAAGCCCCACTTAGGTGGGTGCGGAGATCAATTTTGAGACATTTGAGAAAGATGTCCATTTGCTCCTTGGTATTTGGCCTTTCCACAATCTCGGAGAGTTTATCATTCCATCTCCTTGTGAAGTCGATGAAGGACTCGTGGTCTCGTTGAGTAGTGTTCTCTAGCTCTTTCCTTGTGGGCCGGTGAGTGGTGTTGCCTTGGTATTGGTTCTTGAAGGCAAGTATGGCGGAGTCCCAATCTAGACGGACAGTGAGCGGGAGAGTAGCATACCAATCTTTTGCCGCCCCATCGAGAGTGAGAGGAAAGCATTGATCCATCACCTTGGGGGAGACATTCTTTGGAACCATTGCCCAAATATAAGTCTCAATGTGAGCCATAGGACAAGAGTTGCCCTTGAATTTGCTTATGTCAGGCATCTTGAACTTATCAGGAAGAGCGGCCATAGTACTCATGAGGATGGATGATTGATAAAGGCTTGTGTCGGAGCCTTTCCCCATGTTGAGCCTATTGAATTTTTGGTCGATGTAGGCCATGATAGAATCCACCATTTTGGGCTCATTGTTCTCGGAACTTGGCTCTCCCACTTTCTTGGTGCGGGTGTTGACATAAGGACTTTTGAACAAACCTTCGGTCCATTCGGATTCGTCATCGTCATTTTTTCTCTTCCCCTTGGCAAGATTAGTGAGCTTTTCTTTCATTAGCTCCATCTCGGCCTCGTGGGCCTCCCTTTGGCTGTCGAGGTGGGATTTCCAAATGTCGTCTTTACTTTGTGCCTCCTTATTAAGGGTGGAGACTTGCTCTTGGAGGAGTTGTACCATGGTTGCGAGTTGCTCGAGAGTCATGGTATTGTTGGTGTTGGAGCCGCCGGCCATTGTTGATGTAGGAGCTGTTGGAGTGATCTCTTCACGGACTAACCGATTTGCCGAATCCCGGTAGACTATGTAAGTACCAATTGAACCTATATTGCAGAAGAGGCCCTTGTCAGTCTTGAGTAACACTTGCGGTCCACGAAGAGGCTTAGAACACACAGTTGGGCACACGACTCGAACCACATAAGAAAAGACTCTTTTTTTTTTATAAGTCGGAGGGAATGGATCCCTTTTGGGGTTTCTAAGAAAATAATGGAATCGTCACACTAGTATATAGACCATCTCGCGGTCCCATATACTCATCGGATTCCATCGCGTTTGTGAATCCTACATGTATCGGGATTAAACTAAATTAATGTAGTAAAGCATACATGCGGGGACAGATTTTTATTTTCGTCCAAAATAACCACTTTTGGGGACGGTTTTTATTGCGTCCGTTTCAACAAGTTGGCATGTATGATTTGAAGACATTAGTTTAGGGAAATCTTGGTACATGGAAACCGACTTGAGTCACGGAGTGTTAGACCCTAACTAGAATTGTGTGGCTTGTGCTCGACTTGATTATGAGGCTCAAAGGTCACCCCCGGCATGTAGTCATGAACTACGCCACGGGCTGAGGTTTACCGCTTCGAAAGAGCCAAGGTCGAGTGGAGCTTGAAACTTTCTAGGACGGGCCTCGACGGGTTTGGGGTTGGACTTGTGCGACTCGATAGTGAGCAATTCATAGGAATATGTACATGTAGTGTGAGGTCTAACAGGTGACAAAATATTTTTATATTTTTTTTTTCAAAAGAAATAAAAAAAATAAAAAAAACAAATAAGAACATAATTACAACTTTCGAATCACCCGTGTGACCGATAAAATAGAACATAAAATTAAAATAGTCCGAAGTTCAGAATAACCACTGATGCAGGCAACTGTGCCCACACCCCCATCATACTGCTCTGTTCTGAGACCTGTTTCTGTTCTGGGAACCAACCCAGAAGCGTGTGCCTCTGAGTGTTGATACGAGACGTGCGCGCATGGCGCGATGCTATTGGGAGGCGCGCGCTTCTGGGCACACCTGTCAGATTGTCAGATTTTGGACTCAGGGGATTGCCCTGGTCCTATGTGCATAGTGTAACCCCTGCAGAAATGATTAGTGGAGAATAGAAGAAGAAGAAGATGAAGAACATGAAGAAGCGGGCGATTTTGGTCCTTGATGCGGGATGCGCGCGCCTTAGGCTGAAGAGGCCAGAAGCACGCACATAGGCCCATGTGAGGTCTAACAGGTGACAAAATATTTTTTATATTTACAGGGGATTGCCCTGGTCCTATGTGCATATTGTAACCCCTGCAGAAATGATTAGTGGAGAATAGCAGAAGAAGAAGATGAAGAACGTGACGAAGCGGGCGATTCTGGTCCTTGATGCGGGATGCGCGCGCCTTAGGCTGAAGAGGCCAGAAGCGCGCGCCTCCCCTATCAGGAGTCATAATGCCCAGAAAAGATGTAGATTTTGATCAGAATGCAAGTTTAACCCTCAAACGTCCCCAGCGGAGTCGCCACTGTAGATACCCCGGGGGAACCACGGCTTGGCTAGAGCGCGTGAATTATCCTAGGATGTCTAACTTGTTTTTAGAGTCGTCACCTATCTTTTGAGGAACATAATAAAAACCTATTGATAATAGCCTAAGTGTGATTACAAAAACAGAGATTCTTTGTTTTGAGGTTCGGGGGTTAGGTTACGAGATGGGAAGTACCGAAACACCCATCTTGCCCAACTAAAGTTGGTCTTGCTTGATCAAAATCTACATGAATGATAAACGTTCTTCTTCTTCTTCTTTAAATCATAAAAAGGGGTTTTAAAATAGAGTTTGGAATGTAGGAGATAACTCTTTAACCGACCTCAATGAGATGAGGTGATCATTAGAGTCATGTCCCAAAATGATTTGGGTGATTGCACTTTGATAAAACAAAAAGAAAGAGAAAAGAGATGAAGTTAAGAAGAGGAAAGAAATAACTTTACCTAGACTTCAAGAGACTTCAAACACTTCTTGATGAATTCTTTGGAGAAATCCTTTGGAAAATGCTTTGTAAGTGTGAAATTTTAGTATCTTATTGAGAATGTAAGATTGAGAGCCCAAGGTCCTTGAAAATGGAGGTAAATGGGGGTTTTTATAGGTGAAAGAGAGATGTTTTTGGTGCCAAAACTCAGTCACCAAGAAATCTTTCCCGGGCAAAATCCTGTAAATTGAGCAAGGGAGAGAATCCTAGCCAGAAATCTGTAACCGACGCCCAGAGGCTCGCGCTTCCTGCTTTGGGGGCGGGAGGCGCGCGCGTCTGGATCCTCCTGTCGGAGGCGCGCGACTCAGAGAAGGCTATTTTGACAGAATGGACTAGAAAGTCAGCCCTGTTATTCAGTTTAGTCCCTGGACTTAACAAAGTCAGTCAGGAACTTAACGGAAGTGACAGAAACTAACGAGAAACACTTAAAATGGGGAGAAACACAAGATCAAATGTGCAATCGGGGTGAGCGGTCCAAGGCGGGGTGTCTACATTACCCTGTTCTCAATGCCTTAGAAGATAATGACTTGCCCCTAGTATGGTTGCCACACTCGTCCCATCAGGCAGCTCTTTCAAAACTTTTTCAGCTTGCTGGGGTTCTAAACACCTCATGTACAAACCTGTAAAAGACTTACAGAATAGAACATTATCAATTAATACAAATATGGGTACCTTTATCCTGAATGCCCTTAGGTTTTTAAAATCTTGTGGCACTGTCCCATCCTGCAGAAATTTTATTATGGGTAGTGTCCAATATGTTGAACCATCACTGGAACTGGTTGGTTCATCAGGTTGGTCATCTAGTTGGTGTATTTCAGGTTGATCTATTGCTGGATGCAATACGTGGATTATTGGTATGACGTTGTTCAACATGCTCCTACAACTTGAACCCAAGTTGGCTAGGACTTCTGCCTCAGCATTTTCTTCCCTTGGGATTTGTTGGAAGGTGAACTCTTCAAACTGTCCTGCTAACATCTTAACATGTTGTAAGTAACTCGTCATCCTGGTATGCTTAGCTGTATAAGACACATTGAAGTGGTTAACCAGTAACTAGGAGTACTATATACATTAAGACATTTAACATTCAAATTTAAAGCAGTAACTAAACCCATAATGAGAGCCTCATTATTCGTCGCCTTAAACTCGCAGGCCATAGCTTGAGGGATTAAGTCACCTTGGGGTGATCTCAAGACGATGCCCAAACCTATGCCCCTAGCATTAGAAGCTCCATTTGTATAAAGCATCCAATATCTAGGAGAGTTGTCACCTTCAAGTTGTTGGACTTCGAGTTCAACTTCAGGTTGGAGGTTGGGACTGAAATCTGCTACAAAGTTTGCTAAGGCTTGCGAATTGATTTTTGAGTCCTTGCTTCAAACTGGATATCATATGTACTTAGCTGCAGAGACTATTTAGCCATCCTACCTGACATCTCAAGTTTTCTCATCATATTCCTGATAGGATAGTTAGTCTTCACAGTAATAGTATGAGTTTCAAAATAATGGCGCAACTTAATAGAATCAATAATAAGAGAAAGAATGAGTTTTTCAAGATAGGAGTACCTGGTTTTCGCATCTAGAAGAGACTTACATAATAAATAGGAAGTTGTGTACCATCTTGTTCTCTTACCAGGACCACGCTGACTGCATTCTCAGAGACTGCAAGATACAAGTATAAAGCTTTACCTGTTTCTGGTTTGGAGAGTAGTGGTGGAGTTGTAAGATATTCTTTAAGCTGGTTAAAGGCTGCTTCATGTTCTTCTGTCCACCGGAACAACTTGTTCTTCCTGAGCACATCATAGAACAACCTGCACCTATCGAATGACTTGGAGATGAACATGTTCAGGGCAGCAACCTTGCCAGTAAGTCTTTGCACATCTCTGATGGTTCTTGGTGATTCCAGGTTGATGATGGCTTTAATATGCTCCGGACTTGCCTCAATACCCCTTTTGGTCACCATGTAGCCGAGAAACTTCCCAGCCCTAATGCCAAATTTACACTTAGAGGGATTCAGTTTCATGTTGAATGCCTCCAAGATGTCTAATGATTCTTTAAGATCTCGAACATGATCTCTAATACACTTTGATTTCACTACCATGTCGTTGATGTATACTTCCATCGTCTCTCCAAGCTGGTCCTTGAACATCCTATTCACTAATCTTTAATAAGTTTCCCATGCATTCCGCAACCCAAAAGGCATCATGATGAAACAATAGATACCCTCCGGAGTAATGAAAGCTGTATCCTCGTGGTCTGGAGGTTCCATCTGAATCTATTGAAAACCTGATGAAGCATCCATAAATGTCAAGATCTCATGGCCAGCTGTCGCATCAACTAGAGAGTCAATGTGGGGTAAAGGGAACAGATCGTTTGGGCACGCCTTCTTCAGGTCCGTAAAATCCACACAGACTCGCCACACGCCAATTTTCTTCTCAACAACCACCACGTTGGCCAACCATCTAGGATAGTCAACCTCCTTGATCATCTTGGACTTCAACAACCTCTCCACTTCATCTCTTATAATGTGGTTGCACTCCTGAGCAAACTTCCTTCTCTTCTGGAGGACTGGTTTAGCACGATGTTCAACTTGTGAGTTATGATATCCTTGTTGATCCCTGTCATGTCCTCATGCTTCCAAGAAAAGCATTGAGTCCTATTTCTCAAAAACTCTATGATTACCTCTTCAATCTCAAGAGGAATGTCTGCCCCTATTAAGACTTTGACATCAGGATCGGAAGGATCAAGCTGCACCTCCGTTATATCAAATTATACAGCTTCTAGAACATCTCGTGCCTTATGTTGTAATTGTTATGCTTGCCTAAGGGTGCTTGCTGCCTTCGTGGACACCTTGTAACATTCCTTCGCTGTTTGTTGTTCACCTAACACCTTGACAACTCCCTAAGGTGTTGGCAATTTAAGACACTGATGGTAGGTAGATGGGATTGCCTTCACGTTGTGGAGCCAAGGTCTCCCTATGATGATGTTGTAAGATGACTGACACTCAATTACGCATAACTTCTTCATATAATTAACCCCTTTAACGTATACGGGAAACGTGATTTGTCCATATATGTGCTTGGTATCTCCACTGAACCTAACTAAGACGGACGAACTTCTGGTAACATGTTCAAGTAGAATCCCCATTCTTTTCAAGCCATCGGTTGTCACTATGTTAACTGAACTCCCATTGTCAATCAAGATGTATCTCACTAGATAGTTAGCAACCTGAAGGGTCACAACCAAGGCATCGTGATGTGGATCCTAGATGCTACTCCTATCATCCTTGTCAAAGGTGATTTCCTGACCACTAACTTTGTTGGAAGTCCTTGCTGGCAAATACGACCTGTCCTCCTTTGCATCTATGGTATGGTGCTTTGCAGCCGAATAGGATGTACCATATATATCTGAACCTCCATTGATCATGTTAACCACCCTGTTTGGAGGCTGTGAGGTGTAGGATTCTTAGCTTGTTTCTCCTGGCTGTCAACACGATCTTCAGTGCGTCCACGCCTTCTACCAAGTAGATCTTTAAGGAGACCCTTGGACAATAGATAATTGATCTCCTTTCTGAGTGCAATGTAGTTTTTGGAGGTATGCCCAAAGTCTTCATGGTAGGCGCACCACTTTGACTTGTCTTTCCAGATTGACGGCTTGTCAGCCTTCTTAGGCCATCTAGCTTTCTCACCCAGTTTGTCCATAGCGTGTATCAAACCTGCAATATCAACAGAGAAACAGTAGTCATCAATTCTTGGTTATTGAGAATCATCATCATCATCATTATCATCAACAAGATTAATTCTAGAAGAGTCGGGTTTAGAGTATGATTTGCCCCTACTTGTTTTATTATGTGACGAATCCATCTTGCCACCAGAATCTTCAGGAGCGGTGCTTTTCTTGATGGCTTTCTCCTGCATCAACTTATCTTCTTCCAACCTGATGAATTTGATTGCCCTTGTTCTGACTTCTTCCAATTTTCTGCAAGGAGTCATTACCAATTCCTCATAATAGGGTGAATCCTTCTTGAGTCCCATCCTGAATGCTTCAGCTGCTTTAGACATGTCTAGGTTGGGGATTTCAACGGCTTCTCTTTTTAACCTGCTCAATTAGTCTTTCAATGATTCATCAGGTTGTTGAACTATCCTGTAGAGGTCACTTGTTAGTTTTTCAAATACTCTATTGCAAGAAAATTGATTAGTAAACATTTTAATAAGTTGAGCATAAGATCCAATAGATCCTAGAGGTTGTTTGATGAGCCATCTCAAGGTTGCGCCCGTTAAGGTTGAACCGAAGCCCCTGCAAAGACAAGCTTCTTTAAATTGCAAAGGGATGTGAATCACATCCATCTTGTCCTGGTATAAGGCTATATGTTCCAATGGATCGGTAGTCCTATAATATTGCTTCATGTGAGGTACAGTGAACTTTTTAGGTATCACCATATTGGCAATGGCTGGGGTGAAGCGGGATTCATTGTAGCATGTTGGAGAAGCTTGATGGTAAGGCAATGTCACTCTTGGCACGTTCATCACCATTTCCCTTAGTTTTTGTAATTTCCTGTTCACTGAGTTTCCTGTATCTTGATTAGCAGCAATATGATGAGTATTGAAATCAAGTTGAGGGTTAGCACTCCCTGTTGGTCCTGATGTAGGCGTCATGAAGGCTGTTGACTGGATGGTTTTTGGATTGGTCACTACACTATCAGTGTTGATTGTACTGGTCATCGGTATGAATCCCACTCTATCAGTTAATACTCCTGAGTCCCTATCGAAGCTGAGCATCCTGGTTTGATATGGTGAAAACATATTAGACCCCATGCTGGGATTGATAGCTTGAAGGGCACTAGGTGATACATTCTGGCGCGTTCCTGATAAGCCAGCTTGAAGGGCAGAAACTTCACGTTGCATTCTACTGACGTTGTTCATCAATATCATGGTGGTGTCAGTCTGTAGCATTATTTGTCGCCTTATTTCGCCCATCATGTTGGTCAGGTTGGAGGCTATTGCCAAAGGGAACTCTTGGAGGACTCCAGCGGATGCTCCAACCAACGACTATGTTGATGTTGTGACAGTGCTTATATTGAGAGTGGAAACTTGTACTCCAGAAGTGATGTGAATGGGCTCAATCCAAGAACCTGTCCCGACTGAAGTCGCCAGAGTAGACATTCCTGTATACATCTTGAATACTTTTTAGCGATTAAAAGACCAAAGTTCCCACAGACGGCGCCAAATTGTTTTGTCAAATTTAAGAAAATCAATTTTGATGAATGAATTGGGTGCAATGGAATATAACACTATTAAGATTCAAGAAGCAAAACCAATAGATAATATATTTAACAAGGAAATCCCTTGAACAACCTGTTCGCCGGCATAAAACCTCGAACGGTTGGATTTTATTAACTATTGTGGGAATACAATGAATAGAGAATGATAAGAAGAAACTAGAGGATCATATCCCTTGAAACTCGGGTGGTTGGTTGAGTAGTGATAACCCTTCTTTGACATGTGTTGAAAAATGCGTGCTCCCGATTGACCGAGTCTTTGATTCCATGTGACTATTATTCCTAAAAAATAGGATAAATATCGCAAAGCCAGTCTGGTTGCTTGAATCAAGATGCATCGTCAAATTGGTGATTCATGCTGAAGCTTCAAGATGTAAGTAATTTTTTATCCCAAAACAGATCCCACATAACGTATTTAAACGGTGCGATTTTATGATATTCATATATCTCATATACATACATAAAATATAAATCACATAAACATCATGAATCTAAATTCAAATAGCATGCTAACACATATAATCCAATTATATTATCAACATGTTATTATTAAAATAATCATGATGAACGGGGCTCTGATACCATTGTTGGGTTTTGCACTATAATACGCAGCGGAATAAACCCAAAATCCTAGATCCATTCAAGATGATTAAATTAATATGGAGATGAATTTAGAATACTAACCGTGATGATGCTTTAAAATTTTCAGATCTTAAATCTTTGTTCTTCGCGCTCTTGAAACACGATTGCAGGAACACGCCTTGAATTGATGAACCACGACCTTGGAGGAGTTGAGATCAACACCCTTTATGTGTATCCACACACGAACGAATATCAAGAACACTTCTTGATCCGGACTGCTAGATCCAAGGTGGCTATATGAAAACTAGGGTTCTTGTTCTTGACGAAGAAGAAGACTAGTTTTTCTCTCTTGGTGGCTTACAATATTGATTACAATAATCACTTATGACCTAGGTTTTTGAGAGGGGTATTTATACTTTTAAAACCCAACTAGTTTAGGTTCCAAAGTCTAATTTCCGTCAAAACTCGAAGTAAAAAAGAATTGGTCCCGAAACCAGAAGGTTTGGCTGAGTCTTATGCTTGGTTCGTCCGAACCCTCCCTCGGATGCCAAAGATTCGACCGAGTCCTATGGGGGGTGCGGTCGAACCTCCTGAATTTCCCAAAATTCAGCCTTTTTCCAAAATTCAACTTTAGCCCTTTGATTAATTCGTTCTTTTGTGTATGACCCCATAGGATTATATAAAGTTGGCAATGTGATCAAAACCATTTGATAACATAAATCATGAGCGGACTCTAGCAAGCCATCATGACTACCTGTAGATACCCCGGGAAGAGCACACTTGGCTAGAGCGCGTGAATTATCCTAGGATGTCTATTTGATTTTAGAAAGTAGAGTCGCCACCTATGTTTTTAATGGAACATAAGAAAAACCTAATATAGCCTAATTTTATATACAAAACTAGAGATTCGGGAGAGACAGGTTCGGGGGTTAGGTTATGGAGTGGGAAGTACTTAAACACCCACTCCACCCGACTAAAGCCGGTCTTGCTACTTTTGGTGTTCTAAGAATGAAAAGTCCTTCTTTTATTAATAAAAATTTGTGCTAACAATTACATTGAATAGAAAAAAGGGGAATTACAAAGGGAAAACTAAAGTAGAGTTTAAAATGTTGGAAGATAACCTTGACTAAATTTTAATAGTGAAGTGGCCTTTTTGGTCATGTTCCCTTTTAAGGGGATTGCATACACTTTAGAAAAGATGAAGAAACAAAATAAAAGAAATTGTTTTTAGAAGATTAAAGTAAGTGAATAAAACAAAAACAATGACTTAGAAGAAGAAGGTGGACATCATACCTATGCTTGAAGGTGGAAGAACCAATTTGCCTATAGTAAGGACCTTGAAGATGAACTTTGTGTATATAGAGTGTTCTTGAGTCAAGAATTGTTGATCCCCTTTCCAAGGTGGAATGGAGAGGTATTTATAGGTGTAGGGAAAGTGTTTGAGGTCACAAAGATGGCCTTTCCCAGGATCAAGCATAGGAGTAATGGCCAAGGGGGTTACAAATCAGAAAAAGAGGGGAAAATGGCAAAATCTGAGATTCTGGAGGTGGGAAGCGCACACCTCCCACCTCCCCTATGGGAAGCGCATGCCTCCCGCAAAGGAGGGAAAAGGCGCGCAGGTCTCACATTCAGAAAATTCATATTTTAGTCCAAAAGTTAACCTCGTTATACAGTTAAGCCCCAAAACTAACAAAATCAGTCAGAAACTTAACGAACACCACAAAATCAACAAAAACAAATGAAACAAAGACTCAAGGTTGACTTTGTCACTTAGTCAAGTCCAAGACTAACGGAGTAAGTCAAGAACTTAACAGAAAGTAATGAAAGTTAACCAAAAGTAACAAGACTTAACAGAAAAGAGGAAGACAGAGAATGTGTATGCAATTGGGACATGAGAGGTCCAAGGCGGGGTATCTACAGAGCCCCTCGGCGACGTGGATTGAAAATCAAAACACGTCGATGAAAGAAAGACAACTGCTGAGGGCATCGACAAGAGGAAATAAAGACTCGATAAAAGCAGGACATTGAAATTACAAAGGATAGAGATGCGCCTCCTGTGTGAGCGGCTTGGAAGATGTGGTGATTTTAGTGGTTCACCATGGACCAAATTGTTGTTTGGAGCCGCACTTGCTGTTTTGTTATTTGAAGCCGCACTTGTTGTTTTTTCTGTTTCAAGCCGCACTTGTTGTTTTGTTGTTTGGAGCCGCACTTGCTGGTTTGCTGTTTGGAGCTGCACTTGCTGTTTTGCTGTTTGAAGCCACACTTGATGTGCTATTTGAAGCCGCACTTGCTATGCTGTTCGGAGCCGCATTTGCTATGCTATTCGGAGCCGCATTTGTTGTTTTGTTGTTTAGAGCCGCACTTGTTGTTTTATTGTTTGAAGCCGCACTTGCTATGCTGTTTGGAGCCGCATTTGTTGTTTTGCTATTTGGAGCCGCACTTGCTATGCTGTTCGGAGCCGCATTTGCTGTTTTGCTGTTTGGAGCCGCACTTGCTGTTTTGCTATTTGAAGTCGCACTTGCTATGCTGTTTGGAGCCGAATTTTCTATGTTGTTTGGAGCCGCATTTGCTGTGGTACCTGTTATGTGTGTGCTTTGTAGATATACGTGCTTGTGCGAGAAAATGTGTGAAGTGTGAAATTGTGCTTGTGGTGTGATGTGATTTGAAAGCAGCTTTGCGTGAGAGTGGTTTTGAAAGGATGGAGAAATTGATTTTGTGTGCGATGGGTTTTTGAGAAAAGTTTCGGATGCCTTCATACCTTCACTTACCATTGCTGCTTGATTGGAGATGAATTTCTGATGTCGCGGGGGATGCTTTGATGGAGAATGTTTGCTGTCTTGATGATGATGATGAATTGCTTATACTTTTGATAGAGTATTAGTGGGATGGCATTCTTGATGATGGGTTGGTCGTGCCGAAAGGCTGCCTACGTATCCCTTGAAGAGAATCAGACCAGCGTAGTTCAAGGATGATGGAGGATTCTGGGGAAGAAACTTAGAGCAAAGCAAAATAAAACACATACTTTTTACACAAGTAAGGAGACAAATTTATTTACAAGAAAAAGAAAAAAAAGAAAATCTTTTTGTCATTTTTTTTTAGATTAGAAGAAAAAGAATATACGCTTGCGAGAGAAAGATTTTATTTTTTTTTAGTTCGTAGGTGAACCATTCTAACCATCGTGTGTTTGAAAAGAAAACCCAAGATCAATTCATGTTTGGTCGAAGTCTGGATTGCCTCGCTTGAATTCTGTTGTCGCTGTTGTGCCCAACGAAGCGTGATATCTAGCCCCAAGATATTTGTCGTTGATGGGGCCTTGTTAGTACCCGATCCGAAAATGAGTTTATTAGGGCTTTCCCAAATATACAAGGACTTTATAGGAATTAGAAACCTTGCAAAGACTTGTCCTGAATTCCCAAAATATAGCTCAATATTCTAGAATGTACCAAAAATGGCCAAAATAGGGTTTCCTTATCTTAGATAAAACCCTAGCTTGAAAATCACGTCAGCCAAGAATGATGGCCACGCGGCCACATCCGTCCTTGGCCACGCGGCCATGTTCGACCTTGGCCAGGCGGCCATGTTCGCCTCAGTCAATCTCAGCTGTTTGATCCCTTGATCAGTTTACTATATAAAGGCCCTCTTGCCTCATGGTTTAGGGTCCGACTTTGAGAGCTTTAATTCCGAATTTTAGAGCTCTTAAGTGGCGATTTTACTCCCAAAACAAGGCATTCAAGCATCCAAGAACACCCTCAAGAATCCCAAGAAGACCTAGGTTTATTTCTTGCCAACATAGGTAAGTTTTCTAACTTTTTCTTCATGTTCTTGCCATGTTCTTAGTGTAGATTCATAATATTCATGTTCTTAGCATGTTTATTCATATGTTCATCATATTATTCATATGTTCATAATATGTTCTTCGCATGTTCTTCGTGTTCTTAGATTAAAACCTTATTTATGCCATATTTAGGGTTGCGATCTTCATATTAACATGTTATTTCATAGCCGATGATGATCTAGGATTCATCAACCCGAACATGATCTAGGAACTATTTCTAAACCCTAATCTTTAGGTAATTTCCCCCATCAATATGCATGATCCCGATTCTTCTGCCTATTCTAAATTCTTCTCGAACTACGCTGACCTGAGCTTCTCACATTGAGAGGAACGTAGGCAATCTTCGGATCCGGTCTCAAACACACCGCACACAACCTACACCGCATCATGATAGAAAGATCGTTCATTCGGGCGATAGGAGTGATAACGCTTAATATTCTTCTCTTGTCGTAATTTGACCCCCGAACCCATTTACATGCTTTTTCTCAATGTTTTGGCTATAATTAAAACGGCGTGGCGACTCTCATATCTTAAATGTTGCTATGAATATCTCAATTTTAAACACACGTATTCACAGTGGCGACTCTGCTGAGGACTGCTTTGAAACTTTTTCGAACTTAGTGGGTCTAACTTTCGTTCACATCATGATGTTTGCCATGTTCTTATATGTACCTCTTACTTTAGCCATATTCTTACATGCCCCCTACACTTTAGCCATGTTCTTGCATGCACCGCACATTTTTCCATGTTCACACATGCACCTCATATTTTGCTATGCTTTCATATGCTCCTTGTACTATACCACTCCGTCACATGTACCTTGTATTTTTGCCATGTTAACACCTGTACCTTGTATTTTTACCATGTCAATACATGTATTTTTATACTTTCGCTATGTTTACCCTAATACTAAAGACAAACAAAACTTTGCTATGCTCCCTTGTACATTCTTATCTTTTCTTATCTCTTGCACTGCATTTCTACATCAAAAACTTATCTTTTTCTCCATAAAAAGAATTAGTTTCTTGCCACACACTACTACTAGTCCGTGTCAGCACTGCACATGTCCCTTATTACCCTCGGATCATTCGATGTGCATAAATTGGTGGTGCTATTGACGCCCTCTTTCGAGTCACTCGTTTCCTCCACTCACCGTGTACGCTTTGCGAGCGGTGGGAGCCTTTATCCTACCCGTGTCAACCCACACATAGAGATTAAGACACTCCTTGGACCAACCAATTAGGGTGTAAATAATTCAAAACTTTTCATAAAATAAAACGTGCATTGCATTTAGAAAACCTCTAGGACTCTCCGAGTTCTATTGCTCATCCCTTGTTCCATCTATCAAAACTCGTCATCTTGACCTATCTAGGTTACCTACCTATTACGTTTGACCCGTCTAGGTCTACCCATCATTGTGATCCATTTGGGTCTACCCTTCATCTCGACCTGCTTTGGTCAAAACCTTATAACCTTTGACCTCTTAGGTCAACCTTATCACCTTTGACCTCTTAGGTTAAACTTTTGACTTCTTAGGTCTACCCTTGACCCCATAGGTCAACCTTATCCGCCTTTGACCTCTTAGGTCAACCTTTGACCCCCTAGGTCGACCCAATTACCTTTGACCTCTTAGGTCAACCTTTTGACTTCTTAGGTCTACCTTTGACCCCCTAGGTCAACCTTATCCGCCTCCGACCTCTTAGGTCAACCTTTGACCCCCTAGGTCAACCCAATCACCTTCGACCTCTTAGGTCAACCCTTGACCTCCTCGGTCAACCTTATCACCTTTTGACCTCTTAGGTCTACCCTTGACCCCCTAGGTCAATCTTATCCGCCTTTGACCTCTTAGGTCAACCTTATCACCTTTGGATAGGTCAACCTTTAACCCCTAGGTCAACCTTATCCGCTTTTGACCTCTTAGGTCAATCTTTGATTCCCTAGGTGAACCCAATTACCTTTGACCTTAACCCGCTTAGGTCAAACCGTCATCTTGACCCACCTAGGTCATTACTTGACCCAACGTTGTCCTGACCAACCTAGGTCAACCCGTATCGACCCGTCTAGGTCCACACACCATCCTTGACCCATCTAAGTCAGCTAGTCCGTCTTAGGTTAAAATTACCCCTTCACCTTCGACCCATCTAGGTCAATCCTTGACCCGCTTAGGTTGACGTAACTATCTTGGATCCATCTAGGTCAATCTCCAACCTCCTTTAGTTAACCAACCCGAATATGTCAGCCTACTCGCATTTGACCCGTCTAGGTCAACCATCTAGACCAGCCAACCTACATTTGACCCGCCTAGGTCAAACCATGTATGTCCCGCTTAAATTATCCCATACGCAACCCGCTACAACCCGCTACCTTGATCCATTCGCCATATAGGTCAATCCAACCCTTCTCATTTAGGTCAACCTATCCTTCACCCATCTAGGTCAACCCACCATTATCGACGCGATCTTCCTTGACCAACCTCTCGGCTTATTTAGGTCAAACCTTAAGTCAAACCTTACCCGACTCTTATAGGTCTTCCTCACCCATGCTTGACCAAGGACCGAGTCATCTCCCTCTTTTTGACCCCTATGGTCATCTCTTACCTCTTTTTAAAAAAGGTCTAACTTGACTCGAACTACGGCGACCTGAGCCTCTTATTGTGTGGGACCTCTCCCTTATGGTAAGGGGAACGTAGGTAACTTCGGCCAGTCAAACTTTCAAATTTTTACCAAAATGCATTTAAAAAATGTGGAGATCGAGTCTTTTCATAAAAATGATTTTATAACGATGCCTTGTCATTAATTATAAATCTAAGCTCAATTCAAAGACATGATTCCCCCAAAACTATTGTAGAATCCCGCATCATGTCTGCTAAAAGGAACATCGAAGTTGCAAATGAAGCTGTTACCTAAGGTCTCGAGACAACTCTCCACACCAACACCGCTCTCAATAAGCAAGCGTCCCACTTCGAAGCCATCCTCGTTGAACAAGCAATCCACTTTGAGGCCATTCTCAACGAGCAAGCAACACACTTTCAAAAGGAGATGCATAAGACCCTAAGAGATATCGAGAGGTGCCATCTGTCTGACATTTGTGGAATTTATGAATACCTTGGCCAAGTTCTCCCTCATGCTCAGTTTCAACACCCGTACGCTCCTCAAATGTATGGGCCACCACAGACTTTCCCCGTTGGGATGCCTCCTATGACTACTCATCAACAAGGGGTACTGGTACCTAAACCACCCTCCAAGATGGTTCGTGAAAATAAGGATGAACGCGAGTACGATGACTTGGGTATGCCATTAGCCAAATTCTTCAAAGGTCTAGTTCGAGCCGGCAAGTTGTCTCCTTTACTCAACTATAAACGCTCAGGGTGAAACAAGACTTGGATCCCTCCAGATATTGCAAATACCACCAATACATTGGGCATGACACCGAGGCTTGCCTCCAAATAAAGAGAAAAATCCAAGACCTCATTGATAACGGGACCCTCGTCCGCCATGGGACTACATGGAGATGATTCAAATAAGAAGAATGAGCAAACTGGGGCTACCTCCTTTAAATAATAATAATAAAGAAGTCATTCAGTCTTCGTAGGTTCTAGAGTGTCTTTAGTCCACCTTGGACAATTTTTGTTTCTTTAGTAAAAGTCCACCCCGGACTAGTCAGTTTAAAATATTTTAGTTCCGATAAAAGAGTCTTTATTTCTTTTCTCTCTAGACTTGAGACATAATCTTGCATAAATCGATTCCATGAAAATTGTCTTATTCACCATTTTCACTTGATTGCTATATCTTTATATGATGTATTAATCTTAATCTTACTCATTAATGACGACTCATTAAAAGGTAAATGGACCCGCAAACCATTCACATAACTAAGTAAACAATTAATCTCATGATAACAAATTCTTTGATCAATTGGGATGAACGAATCACTTTCTATTCTCTCTACATTCTACCCCCATACACTCTCTCTATACACTTACCCCATGTACACCCTTCATGTACACTCTCTATATACCTTCTCCCATATCTATTCTTATACACCTCCCATCTTACCATTAGACCCCTTTTCCATACGGTCATGACAAAGGAGTGGAGTGCGGTTGCTCATCATCAAATAGGAGTCCATGCTGCCACAATTCAAGAAGTTGTTTGTTCCCTTCATGAGTACTACATGCCGATACACCGGGGCTGTCCGTATTCCATCATAAATGTAAAAGAAATGCACGGGGCTGTTCATGCCATTCGTAGGTGCCACGTGATAATCCGATGGAGCTCCGCCGATGAAAATTAAGGGGCTACGAATTCCCCCCACCAACAAAAGGCAGCTTGAACTATAAGGAGGCTACCTCGCAATCAAGAAAGGCGAAAGCAAACTAGGGGCTCGTCTTGCCCAATGTTTCATGTACAAATATATATAAAAAAAGGGCTCGCTAGGTTGAAACCCAAAAGGGCGACCTAGGAAAAAATTAAAGCATTGCACAAAAAGAAGCCTGCTAGGTTGAAAACCCGGAAGGGCGGCCTAGGCAAAAAAAGGGTGTGCACAAAGAGATAAAATAAAAAAAAAGAAAAATAGAAGGGGCTATCACCATAGAAAAGTAAAAGTCCCATTTTCTTTTCACTTCAAATGTTCTATTTTTCTTTCTTTCCCTGCAAAGAAGATTAACACGACAGCAGCAGCCCATGACAACTATAATGGAGCAGTCCACCGCAATGAGCTACAATGGAGAAATCCACCGCAATGAGCTACAATGGAGCAATCAACCTCAATGAGCAACAATGGAGCATCCCACCTCAAACAACTCACCTCAGTTAAACGAACCTCATACCCCCTAAACTCAAACCCGGTTTCATCATCAGCCGGTCCACCCTCGAACTACGCGGACCTGAGCTTCTCACCTTGAGGAGAACGTAAGCAACCTTCGGGTCCGGTCCAAAATATACACAACCCACCTTGAGCCAATTTTCTTTCTCTTCTCTCTCCCCATATATTTCTACTTCTGGTTTCTTCACTCATAATTGATCAAAACGTTTATTATTTTGAGGCTACTTGTTTACCCATTAACCAGAACTCATTAATCAACCAACGAGGTCTATTCTCGAGCAATCAAATGAGAATCTTGAGTAAAAAAATTTCAAATGTCTCGACAAGTCTTCTATTCTACAATCTAGGAAGAGCCAAACACTTACTTTCTGTCAAACAGGGGCTTCCTTCCGTTGGTACATACACCTCTTATAAATTGTCCAAAGAGTCAAAATGCGAGCACTCTCGCTCTCTCGCTCTCTCTCTCTCTCTCTCTCTAAAATGCCCCTATATGTTTTCAAACAATTCTTTTTTTTTTTGAGTCGACTGAATGATTTCAAAAAAAAAAATGAATGACGTAAAAGTGATGCCCGCTAGATTGAAAACCCGCAAGGGCGGTCTAGACAGAAAAAAGGGTGCGTCTTAAAGGAGGAAGGGTAACCGCTCACCAAACTAGAGAATCCCCAACAAGATGGGTCGACTATGTGGTTTTTCATAGAATGCCGGAGCTTCAACAAGGATATACTTAGCGGAAGGGCATCCCTCATCGTCAAACTCAGCACGTGAGGAGCTCTTTAAATTTGTTAGAATCATAATTAATTATAAGGCATTTTTATAAAATCATAACACTTTCAAGAGTTTTCTCTTCCCCAAAACTTTGTTTATAAACCCGCACTCTCGGTCTCCACAAAATTGTGAAAACATCCTCGGTCTATCTCAGACCCATCTCTGCGATTTTTGAACCGACTCGGTCCTTTGCCTTATCCCCACACTTTAGGGAATCCTCTTGGCCTAAATCCCAAACTCACCTGATTCAAAACCTTAGGTCCCGAGCCTACCTGGTCAGTCTTACCTAGATTACACCATAACCCCTTAGCTCGACCCTCCACAAGTTTGTAGCATGATTCCTGAGGACTCAAACCGGTTCTATCCAAAACCTCAAACCTTAAACCGGTCAACCAAAGCCAAATCCTCGGAGTGACCCATTAGGTCCTGAATGTACCGGTCCCGAGCCTATCCGATCTCCTAGATCTCAAACCTACCAATACCTACTCATTCGTGCCATGTCCAAACCTTGGCTCTCTTATCCTCTTTGGTCCAACCTCTTAGGTCTACCCAATCTAACCTGTTGAACGGTCCCAAGTCCATTCAAGTCCACCAAACACCTATCATTTATGTCTCTAGCATATCTGATCCACACCTTAGGTCTCAACTCCTAAACCCTTTAGATCACAAGACTGTCTACCCTCTAGGTCTATAACCATAGATGTCGACCCTTAGAAATCTTTAGTTCCCAAGCCTGCTCGGTCCAACCAAAACAATGCCATCTACGCCTACCATCATATCTGAACCATGGCCCTGCCACTCTTAAACCTAGTGTCACCCATTAGCCTCAAAAGACTTCCTAGTATGACCTTCAACCCCTTAGGTCTCTAACCTATTTAATCCAAGTCGAGTCCAGACCTCAAACCTACACAATCCTCTCTTTAAACTCTATGGATCTCAAACCTCGCTCCCCCAACGAGTCCAAACCTCGAACCTGCTCAAAACACATAGGATCTCCCGCGTACCGTGCCATGCCATAGAGATCTCAAAACCCATCCGGTCAAAACATGTGTCCTTAACACCTTTGATCCCATCCCTAACCTATCTCCGCAATCGCCAAATGGCTTGGTCACGCGCATGACCTCTTAGACAAACTTAGGTCCTAAGCAAACCCAATCCTATTAGGTACCTATTGCACTTGAGCAAAGTCTTTGAGACTCAATTCCTTACCTAAGTGCCAGCATGGTTACATGTCCAGACCCATTTCCCACACCTGTGGCTCGCACCTGGCCTAAACTCTTGACACTTTAGGATTCGAACCTATCATGCCTGCTCTAAACCCTTAAACCGTTAGGTACTAGGATCATCCAATCCCAATCCATCGCTCTTTGGCCCGACCTCAAGCCTGCCTGGTCCTAACCCATAACGCGATTCCTTTAGGACAAAAGACTTACCCATTTGAAAGCCTTACATCCCAAGGCTACCCTATCTAGCCATCGAAAGATTCTGAATCTCACGCCTACCATTCCATTAGGCCCCGATCTCCTTAGCACCTGTCTGAGTCTTACCCTAGCCTACCCTAGCACTCTAGCCTAGGTCTAACCTATTGATCCTACCCAGCCATGAGGTATCAAGATCACCTGCCCCAAACCATAACACTCTTAGACCTCAAACTTGCCTAGTCTAAACCAAGAACCGTCAAATGCTTCCAGCCTCCAAACCCTAGCCTCAAGCCTAGGAAGTCGCATTCGCTCCAAACCCTAGCCTCAAGCCTAGGAAGCCTCATTCTCTCCAAACCCTATCCTCAAGCCTAAGAAGCTGCATCCTCTCCAAACCCTAGCCTCAAGCCTAGGAAGTTGCATCCTCATCAAACCCTATCCGTGAGCCTAGGAAGTCGCATTCTCTCCAAACCCTAGCCTCAAGCCTAGGAAGTCGCATTCTCTCTAAACCTTAGCCGTGAGCCTAGGAAGTCTTATTCGCTCCAAACCCTAGCCTCAAGCCTAGTAAGTCGCATTCGCTCCAAACCCTAGCCTCAATCCTAGGAAGTTGCATCCTCGTCAAACCCTATCTGTGAGCCTAGGAAATCGCATTCTCTCCAAACCCTAGCCTCAAGCCTAAGAAACCACATCATCCTCTCTAATCGCTAGCATCGAGCTTAGGATTCAGCATTCCCTTCAAACCCTAGTCCTAGACCTAGGAAATTCCTACACCTTACTCTCAAAATATAGGAAGCTTATGATCCCTAGACTTAAAACCTAGCCCAAATCCTAGGTTGGAACGTTCATTCCCAAGCCATAGTCACCAATCCCAGAAAATGGTGAACCCTAGATCTTAGTGAACCTTTCAAAATCAATCCCTAGTCTCAAATCCTATGAAGACACAACCTTTCTAACTTCCAGCCTTAACACCTTTGCAACTTTCCAACCCTAGCCTTGAAGCCTAGGATATTTCTAAACCCTAGTCTTAAAATCTAGGAAATTCCCAATCATTAACCTCAACCTCTCCAAGCCCTAGCCCTGAGCCTAGGATACAATACTCCCCTCATACTTAACGAACTCCAATCCCTAGCCCGTAAGCCTAGGAAACTCGCGTTATCTCTAAGGCATAATATCAAGCCAAAGAAACCATAACGTTATTGGCATCCCTATCTCAAGACTAGGAGATCAGCATCTTTATTATTCCTTTTCCCTAAAAAGCCTTAGGTCCTACCTCTAGGTAACCAAGAAAAGTGTCCCTTACCTAATGCCTTGGTCTCAATGGCTCGTAGCCTCATTCCCACCTAACCTAGGATAAGTGGAACCCAAACATTACGCTTTCTATGATTGCCCATTCTGATAAAGTATCGTGACTCCCCGAGAGTCCATTGTTTTTGCGACTCCCCTAGAGTCTATCACCTTTGTGACTTCCCTAGAGTCTATCACCTTTGCGACTCCCTAAGAGTCCATTACCTTTGCAACTCCCCAAGAGTCCTTTACCCTTGCGATTCCCCGAGAGTTCGTCTCTTTTAGGATTCCCCGAGAGTCCATCGCTTTTGTGACTCCCTAAGAGTCCATCGCTTTTGCGACTCCCCTAGAGTCTATCACCTTTGCGACTCCCCAAGAGTCCATCGCTTTCACAACTCCCCGAGAGTCCATCGCCTTTGTGACTCCACTAGAGTCTATCACCTTTACGACTCCCCGAGAGTCCATCGCTTTCGCAACTCCATGAGAGTCCATCACCTTTGTAACTCCCCGAAGGTCCGTAACCTTTAGAGTCTGCCACCTTCGTAACCTCTCAAGAGTTTACCCCCTTTTACGATGTCATCATCTTTGTGAATCATGATAAGTCCACGGACTTTGTGACTATCCAAAAATCTCTAAATTACTCTTATAGGTCTTAGAAGCCCCGTAAATCTCTAAATTCGTTTGCTTATTAACTATCATGGTGACCGAGAGTTGTCTCTACTACACGTACGTTTCGTTTCTTCATTAACTATCATGGTGACCGAGAGTTGTCTCTACTGTACGTACGTTTCTTCATTAACTATCATGATGACCGAGAGTTGTCTCTATTGCACGTACGTTTCTTCATTAACTATCATGGTGACCGAGAGTTATATCTACTGCACGTACATTTCGTTTATTCATTAACTATCGTGGTGACTGAGAGTTGTCTCTACTGCACGTACGTTTCTTCATTAACTATCGTGGTGACCGAGAGTTGTCTCTACTGCACGTACGTTTCTTCATTAACTATCGTGGTGACCGAGAGTTGTCTCTACTGCACTTACGTTTCATTTCTTCATTAACTATCATGGTGACCGAGAGTTGTCTCTACTGCACGTACGTTTCTTCATTAACTATTGTGGTGACTGGGAGTTATCCCTACTGCACGTATGTTCGTTATACTATCGCGATGACCGAGAGTTGTCTCTACTTCCCGTACGTTCTATTACAATTTACAAAAACCCGACTGTTTCTACCTCGCGCGCCCCCTAGCATTTGCTTAGGACCATTATGGTTGTAGAGACCCATCCGTCTCTATATCATGCGTGTTCAAGATCTATCGCGATTTGCAGAAGCCTTACCGTTTCTAATTGCATACGTTCTGGCAATTGCCATTTTTATCTTGGGATTACTTAGACCTTGCTGTCTTTATATCCCGCATCACTCTTATTTGTATCTCCAAACTACGAATGGCTTGATTCCTCCGAGGATACGTAGGTTTTAGGCTCAGCCATCCGACCAACTTGGTCATTTCTCACTCCCCAGCAAATTTTCCTTCATGAAAATTATCCCCAGTGGAAGGCGTTGCTCGTTGCTCTCCATCAGAAGATAATCGTTAGCGATTTCCCCAGTAGATTTAAACTACGTTCGGCTTGATTCCCCCGTGGATACGTAGGTCGCCTGCAAAGGTTCAGCCATCTCATTATCTTTCCTCTGTTTTGAAACTCATGTTTCAGAACGGATCCTTCTTTTTATCGTCGACCCCCCATTGCCTTACAAGAAGCGTCGCCGAGGGGCTACTGTTAGTACCCGATCCAAAAATGAGTTTATTAGGGCTTTCCCAAATATACAAGGACTTTATAGGAATTAGAAACCTTGCAAAGACTTGTCCCGGATTCCCAAAATATAGCTCAATATTCTAGAATGTACCAAAAATGGCCAAAATGGGGTTTCCTTATCTCAGATAAAACCCTAGCTTGAAAATCACGTCAGCCAGGAATGATGGCCACGCGGCTACATCCGTCCTTGGCCATGCAGCCATGTTCGACCTTAGCCAAGCGGCCATGTTCGCCTCAGCCAATCTCAGCCGTTTGATCCCTTGATCAGTTTACTATATAAAGGCCCTCTTTCCTCATGGTTTAGGGTCCGACTTTGAGAGCTTTAATTCCGAATTTTAGAGCTCTTAAGTGGCAATTTTACTCCCAAAACAAGGCATTTAAGCATCCAAGAACACCCTCAAGAATCCCAAGAAGACCTAGGTTTATTTCTTGCCAACATAGGTAAGTTTTCTAACTTTTTCTTCATGTTCTTGCCATGTTCTTAGTGTAGATTCATAATATTCATGTTCTTAGCATGTTTAATCATATGTTCATCATATTATTCATATGTTCATAATATGTTCTTCGCATGTTCTTCGTGTTCTTAGATTAAAACCTTATTTATGCCATATTTAGGGTTGCGAAATTCATATTAACATGTTATTTCATAGCCGATGATGATCTAGGGTTCATCAACCCGAACATGATCTAGGAACTATTTCTAAACCCTAATCTTTAGGTAATTTCCCCCATCAATATGCATGATCCCGATTCTTCTGCCTATTCTAAATTCTTCTCGAACTACGCTGACCTGAGCTTCTCACATTGAGAGGAACGTAGGAAATCTTCGGATCCGGTCTCAAACACACCGCACACAACCTACACCACATCATGATAGAAAGACCGATCATTCGGGAGATAGGAGTGATAACGCTTAATATTCTGCTCTTGTCGTAATTTGACCCCCGAACCCATTTACATGCTTTTTCTCAATGTTTTGGCTATATTTAAAACGGCGTGGTGACTCTCATATCTTAAATGTTGCTATGAATATCTCAATTTTAAAAACACGTATTCACAGGCCTCAAAAGACTTTTGATGCTGAGATACCAAGGGGTTATTGATCGTAAAGCCCCTAGAACACCTTTGATGCCAAACTTTGAGTGACTTGCATAGCCCCAAGATAAATTAGCTCTTGGCCCATTCAAATAAATTGCCTTTTGTTGTTGACGTGAGCAAGCCCCAAGAGAAGATTATTGATACCAAGCTTCGAGAGATTGCTAAGCCTCAAATGTCATGTACTTATTGTTTGCGAGCTTCAAGATGGTGGAATGAGAAGACCTTTCGATGTAAATCCCCAAAAACGTCTTGGAATCGGCTTGGCATTATATTTAGAGCGGATGCACCATTTAGTAGAACTCTTGGTAGTGATCTCCCTCTTTCTCTTTCTTGGAGGTGAATGGACTTATTGTGGTCGGTACCTAAATGGCGGAAGATTGTGGTGTCGTCGAGGTTGCGGAAGATAAGGTCTTGGAGTAATAAGGTCCCAAATGGGTATGTTTGCTTGAGTTTTCTTAGGTTGAACTAATAATGGATCTTCGGATGCAACTCGTGCGGATGCATCTTGTGGTTTTAATCTTAGAGAGGGGGGTGCTGAATTGTAGAAACATTAGGATTGATACCCGCTATAACCATGTTTTAGTGAGTTTAGCATATTTAATCTTTTTCCTTTTCTCTAAGACTTCCTTTATAATCTCGTCGTAAGTCACAACATAACAAGAATCATCAAATTCATTCATAACATCGGAGCCCTCCTTTCAAACTAAAAGACCTTTGACGTGAAGTACTAAAAGACCCTTTAAGCTTGGACCACTCCCCACACTGCATTGCTCAAGTATCATTGCCCAAAAGATTGTCGAAGCCTCCTTAAAAAGACTTTCGGTGCCAAATTGATAGAGGAAGCTTCAAATGTTTCACATGACTTTGCTAGGGCCATCGTTGGGGGAGGTGAAGTGAATTGTATTTTTGCTGAAGGAGCCTTTCAAACTCGAGTCTAGCCCCTAGAGTGCCGTCATTGATTGTAAGTAGAGCAAGAAAGGCCTATCCTTGATTGGGGGAACAGGCACGAGAACATATGACAAGAAGGCTTTTCGACATTCCTTTTGAGAGACTTTGAGGATAGTCTCACACATCTTTCTTGAGCGTAGCCCCTAGGGCTTATTAACAGTCAAATGAAGCAAAAGAAGCTCTCGTTCTTGACAAGAACAATCTCTCTTATGCCAATAACCCAAAACGACCTTTGATTGTGCCATATCTTGTCGAGCCTTTTGCAATTCCAAAGTTGACTCGGTGGGGAATTGACTTGCTGAGGAGATTAAATATAGAACTTGTGTAGTTGTCTTATTTAGAGGCCGGGGATCTCCATTTCTCTTTCCCTTCTCTCTCTCACTCTCTCTTTTTTTTATGACGCACCCTGTTTTTTGCCTAGACCGCCCTTTCGGTTTTCAATCTAGCGGGCATCTCTATTGCGTCTTCATTTTGACTCGATTAATGAGGAAATGTGTATGGACTCTAGCGGAGGAGATAAGACATGTGATTTTGCGGTGGAGACCTTTTGTCACTAATGATGAGTGACATTGACTCGACTAGGAAAGTAGACCCTAGTATTGACTTCATGTATTTATATATTTTTTGAATGACTCACGAAGGCAAGTAAGTCATTAAGAGAGAAGAGAAGGAAAGCCCCAATTTGATTGCGAGAAACTGGTAGGCTCAGTCGCACACCTACTAAATTAGACCTAACTCGGCCACTAATAATGTAATTAGGGTAAGTCAGGGTCGATCCACGAAGAACGATGATTATTTGCAAACAGTCACTTGACCAGATTGGGGTTTGATTGATTAATTAATTCCTAGACGGGAAATTAAACTAATTGTGATTAAAACAATGATTAAAAAGCACTTCAGATTTGATACTGTCACCGGATTTTAATTCTAATATCACTGATAATTCTAATCTCCTTTAATCTTATTCACTTGATTACGAGATGTATTTCAATCTCTGTCTCTTCTTTCAGAATAGTTTATAGCAGTGGCACACTCACTATAAACCCTAATTAAAATTAAACCTAAACTGGCACAGAAAAGGTCTAAAGATTAATTGATGAAGTTTTAAGAGACTAAAATCAAGAACGCTTTCTAAAAATAATTTAGATAATCGTCTAATCTTGCCTACTCCCAATTGCTATGGCACATACACAATTCGTGGAGATGCTACAATGAAAACCCTAATTCTGGCACAGAACGAGTAATCTAGCAAAGATCAATAAGAGGACAAGTAAATTGGCCAGATTTACAAACCCTAGAAATTAATCTAAACGGTACAAGCAAGATATGAACAAGAATTGATAAGAAAAAAATAAATACCTCAATAGAAATAAAAACCCGGATCAAGATCTCAATCCAAAGTAATGGAGTTTTAGTTCTCCATTAATGGTTACACCAAGCTTCAAAGAGAAAAAGAAAAAAAATACGTGGTCTTCTGCTCCTCTCCCAAAAAGTCGATCTCCCTGTTTTCCACCTAATTCTAAACTAATTCTCTTTAATTCCTAATTAAACTCCCTAGGATAATGAATAAGAATAAATAAAAAAAATAAAATAAACAAAAACCAACTCACTAAAAATCAGTCCAGCCGCCGCTGCTTTGTGAAGGTTGACTTTCACCATTTTACAATTCAGCCCCTGGAGTTTTAATATTGTCAGTTCAGTCCTCCAAGTTTCAGAAATTGCAGAAAAGCCCCTAAATTCCCAGTTCTTTGCAGTTTGGTCCCTGCACTCTTCCGCCAGTTAACTTTGACTTGACTTTGACTACTTGACCATCGAGACAGACGTTGAAGCTCACCAAAAGTTACATCCGGGAAAATAATTAAATAATAACGACTATTCTACCTCGGATTACAATAAAGCTCAAATGATAAAATAATGTCTCAAATACATCAAATCTAGTCTAAAATACATCAAAATGTACCAAAATATATGAGAGAATAAGGTAAATAATGTATACAAAATCCGCCACATCAATAAGGAACGCAAAGCGACTCTAATTCTAAGAAAGTTATTAAATCTTGAGGTGATTAATTCATTATCAAATGAATCGTATAAAGATGTCTTGATAAGTTCGAGAGGAAGACCAATCACCATAACGCACTAGGGCTAAACATATCTTCTTTCTTGCATGAGACCGGACCAAAAGGTTGCCTACGTTCCTCCAGTGTAGAGGCTCAGGTCACCGTAGTTCTTGTGGATTATCCTTTCATCATGATGATTATCGATGTAGCTTTGTCCTTTGTTGGTGGAACAATGTTGATCTTGTACTTCTTTGATTGAAGGGGTTTTTTTTTTTAATCCCCCTTGAAAATTTTGCTTGATACTTCTTCATGGTTGTTTCTCCACCTTGTTTTGCTTTTTGCCTTGATGCCTTGGCTTCTTTGTTGATATTTATGTTGTTGTTTATGTTGTTATTGTTGTTGTTGCCTTCGTTTAGATGTTTAGCCCCTAGGCGTTCAAGTGATATCCTTCATTCCAAAACTTGCTTAGACATATTTTCATCATTTTGCCAAGAATTAAATTGAACAACTTGGAATAGTGTATAGGACAAGAACGGCTTTTATTTTATGATAAGACTCGAATTTTTACATAAGCAAGAAGAGAGAAAACTCAATGCACACTTAAGAGGACTTTTTTTTAATTAGGTAGAGAAAGAGAAACGGGGATTGTTGTCGTCGTCCTTGTTGTTGTAGTTCTCCCCATTTCAAACCCAAGTCGTCCCTTGCTTCACAATTACCTCTTCCTTTATGAGTTCGCGCATCTTGCGACTCTCTAACGGTTACTCTTTACCCATGGTAAATTCATCATTGTCAATCAAATCTTGGATGACGCCTCGGAGAGAGAAGCACCCCTCGGTAGTATGGTCACTATGCTTGTGGTAGTTGCACCATTTACCATGTGCATGGTTCTTTGGTATCTTCTTGGGATTGTACCCTTCCAAAGGCTTGACCTTTCCCTTTGCTACCAAAGTTTCAAATGCTTCGGTTTGGGTCATTCTTAGGAGAGGAGTGAAAACTCGCTTGTCGGTGGCACCTTTGTGGCTTTTGAGAGGCGGGACATTTGAGCATGCATTATCATCGACCTTTGCCTTGTCATTGATGAATTATTTCAAACGGGCTTTGAGTTCGGAAACCTCTTCCTCGTGAATTCTCTTCTCAAGATCAAAACAGGCTTGCCACAAATCGTCTTTACGGAGGGCATCCTCAGCAAGTCTATCCATTTGTTCCTCCATGGCTCTCATTATGTTGAATAGATTTTTGTTGGGCACGGAAATATTCTCACCCTTGTTGTTGTTTCCATTGGAAGCCATTGGACCTATTGGAAGAACACAGTTGATCTTAGGTTGGCCCCACAAACTAGGGATGGCCAAACTGAACCGAAACCGGAAAAGCGGACCGGAGAAGCACGGAACCAGAGCAAACCGGCGAATAAACCGGAACCGGAGTAACCGGAACCGCCATTCATCCGGGCCGGTTACGGTTCACATAAATGGCGAACCGGACCGGAACCGGACCGAAAATCACTTGTTTTTCAATAATTTTAAAGGGGGGGACCGGAACCTAACCGGAACCGGATTGTGGTAACCGGAACCGGACCCGGGGTAAGCACGGGCCGGTTAAGGGTCACCTATATGCCGAACCGGAACCGGTTTTGGCCATCCCTACCACAAACACCTTTTGGGTAAAATAATTTAACCCACAAACAAGAAAAGGACTCAATCACATATGGAAAATGACTCTTTTTTTATTTATTTACAAAAGTCGGAAGGACATAGTCCTTTTTGGGGTTTCTAAAAAAATAGTGGAATCGTCACACTAGTATATAGACCTTCTCGCCGTCCCATATGCTCATAGGATTCCACCACGCTTGTGAATCCCAAACACGTTGGGATTAAACTAAATTAATGTAGTAAAGCATACATGCGGGGACGGATTTTTATTTTGTCCATAATAACCACTTGTTTCTCTTGGAAACGGCATGTATGATTTGAAAACATTAGTTTAGGGAAATCTCGGCATATGAAAACCGACTTGGTCACAGAGTATTAGACCCTAACTAGAATGTGTTGGCTTGTGCTCGGCTAAAGATAGGCTTAAAGGTCACCCCCGGCATGTAGTCGTGAACTACGCCACGGGCTGAGGTTTACCGCTTCGGAAGAGTCAAGGTCGGGTGGATCTTGAAACTTCCTAGGACGGGCCTCGACGGGTTTGGGGTTATGGAATTTGTGCGACTCGATAGTGAGCAATTGATAGGAATTTTTGCACGTAGTGTGAGGTCAAACCAAGTGACAAAACATTTTTTTAACAAAAGAAAAGCAAATAATCACATATTTACAACTTTCGAATCACCCGTATGACCGATAAAATAAATAGAGAATAAAAGAGGTTATGTGCAGGCCCGGTGCCCACACACTGTCAACCATTCTGTTCTGTGCACTGTTCTGTTTCTGAAATTGGCCCAGAAGCGCGCGCATTGGGATGCCTATGCGGGAGGCTGATAAATGACTATTTTATGGTCATTTAGGGTTTAAAAGTAGTATATTTTATACATTAGTTTAGTCAACTTTAGCTTAATTTGATTCATTTTATATTTTGTTTCGCGGATTTTACGCCCGGTATATGTTTTTAGTGTTTGACAGAAAATTAGGTGCTTTTTGGAGTAATTATGGTCTAAGGACATGATCGGGAACATGGAAGGCCACTTTTTGCTCTAGAAGAAAACAAGAGCATAACAGCAGAGAATAGGTCCGCCCAGACCTCTATTAAGACCCGCCCGGACCCATCTTGGTCCTCCCGGACCCAAGTCTATACCCGCCCGGACCTCCTGGCACCTGCTCAGTCAACAAACATCTCCTTTGATGAAATCTGGGAATCAACACTTCTTTTGGCCCCAAGGCCTTATAAAAGAAGATCATTTTAGCCTTAGAAAGGATCCAGAAATTATTGTAACTAAACTCTAGTAAATTCATAGTTCAATTACATCATTATACTCAGATTTTGAGTAAAATATTAAAGGTGTTCTTGAGCAAAGTTTAAAGCAATAATATAGTGAAGTTTATTTTCAGCCTTTTGTCTTTATTTCCCAATCTGAATAAGTATCTCTCATCTCATCTTATTAATATTTGTCTTATTCATATTGTGTTATAGTAATGGCTTGTGAGTAATCCTCCCTATTCTTGGGGTTGGAAACTCAACAATGATGTGTCTTTTAATATAAATCATGCTCTCTTTTCTTCTCTTCATCTTAAAACAATTTATTCATATCGTAACTAAAACGCCTACGACCATGATGAGCTCCATGATTCGTATGAACTCTAGTTAGTCGAGAGAAGCACCTAGCGGAGAATCTCGACTTGCGGATCCATATGAAGTAAACTGGGTTTCTATTAATCACGAGAGTAGATTAATGGCCTAGGGATGTTCCTTGAGTGGAAAGTACGTGGATTTTTATAAAACATAATGGATTCTTACTAATTATGGTCCATCTAGAGATAGGGCATAATTAGTATGAGAATACAAATGCTACTTGCTTGATCGCGAGAAGTAGTATAGGCCTAATGTACCATCCTTGTTTTAAAATGGAACTTAAATCTAAAGTGCATGATTAATTGATGAGCATGTGATTGTTTGAGTCCCAATCCTGAGAATTCTTTAAATATAAAAGTTTTTCTAAAGTTAAAGTATTTACAATTTATTTCTAGTTAGTGACAAACCATTTCACCCCCAATCATTCTTTTTACTATTTCTTTCTTAAAAGCAAACATTTTTCAAAGTAACATTGTCCTTGTGGGAGAGACCCGTACTTGCACTTTTCTATACTATCAATAACCCGTGCACTTGCGAAATTTATAACTAAGCCTTCGTTTAGGCCTAATAGAGGCGCGCGCATTAGAGAAAGAGGGGCAGAGGCGCCCGCTTCTGGGTGAAAACCTGCAAACTCATGGGTTCAAGAGATTGTCTTGACCCTAAACAATAACTTTTTACCCTGCAGTGATTGTTAGCGAAGAAACATGCAATTGAAGGACATGATGGAAGGCGGTCGATTTTGGTGGTTGGGGAGGCGCGCGCCTTAGGCTAAGAAGGCCAGAGGCGCACGCTTCCCACCTTTTTTACCAGAATGCCCAAAGAACATCAAAAGTAAAAACGCAAGTTTAACCCTCTATGATGTCCCCAGCGGAGTCGCCACTGTAGATACCCCGGGAAAAGCATGGCTTGGCTAGAGCGCGTGAATTATCCTGGGATATCTATTTGGTTTTAGAAAGTAGAGTCGCCACCTATGTTTTTAAAGGAACATAAGAAACACCTAATATAGCCTAATTTCATATACAAAACTAGAGATTCGGGAGAGACGGGTTCGGGGGGTTAGGTTACGGAGTGGGAAGTACTTAAACACCCACTCCGCCCGGCTAAAGTCGGTCTTGCTACTTTTGGTGTTCTAAGAATGAAAAGTCCTTATTTTATTCAATGTTCTAAAAGACCCCCGTCTAGGCCGCCTAGGCCCCGCCTAGGCGCTAGGCGTTCATGAAACGCCTAGGTCTCGTCTAGGATATTATAGTTATTTCTGAATTCTCGGCCCCGACTAGATCCCGCCTAGGCGCTAGGCGGCCCTACGGCGCCTAGAGACCGCCTAGCGTTTTTTAGAACCTTGATTTTATTAATAAAAATTTGTGCTAACAATTACATTGAATAGAAAAAAAGGGAATTACAAAGGGGAAATTAAAGTAGAGTTTAAAATGTTGGAAGATAACCATGACCAAACTTCAATAGTGAAGTGGCATTTTTGGTCATGTTCCCTTTTATGGGGATTGCATACACTTTAGAAAAGATGAAGAAAAGAAGTAAAAGAAATTGTTTTTAGAAGATTAAAGTAAGTGAATAAAACAAAAACAATGAATTAGAAGAAGAAGGTGGACATCATACATATGCTTGAAGGAGGAAGAACCAAATTGCCTATAGTAAGGACCTTGAAGATGAACTTTGTGTATTTAGAGTGTTCTTGAGTCAAGAATTGTTGATCCCCTTTCCAAGGCGGAATGGAGAGGTATTTATAGGTGTAGGGAGAGTGTTAGAGGTCAAAAAGATGGTCTTTTCCCGGATCAAACATAGGAGTAATGGCCAAGGGGGTTACAAATCAGAAAATGGGGAAAATGGCAAAATCTGAGATTCTGGAGGTGGGAAGCGTGCACGTCTCACCCCCCTATGGGAAGCGCACGCCTCCCACAAAGGAAGGCAAAGGCGTGCACGTTCCATCTTCAAAAAAATCATATTTTAGCCCAAAAATTAACCTCGTTATGCAGTTAAGCCCCGAAACTAACGAAATCAGTTAGAAACTTAACGAACACCACAAAAGTCAACAAAAACAAATGAAACAAATACTAAAGGTTGACTTTGTCACTTAGTCAAGTCCAAGACTAATGGAGTAAGTCAATAACTTAACGAAAAGTAATGAAAGTTAACGAAAAGTAACAAGACTTAACAGAAAAGAGAAAGACAGAGAATGTGTATGCAATCGGGACATGAGAGGTCCAAGGCGGGGTGTCTACACTACCCAATTAATATAACTTGTCAAAGTTCGTGAATCTTATTATAGATAATATCACAATCCCTTTGTCCACGATGTCATTGAGCACAAGCCATGGTCAATGGTCAACTTACAATGCCCAATACTTTTCTCGATTCCAAATAGTTGATAATACAAATGGCATTGATCATATCAATCCATTTGAGCACGTCCATGCATTTCATCAATACAAATTCATCGAGGGGCCCAAGCTTGACACCTCTCACGAAGAGGGATAAATTCCATCTTGACTTATTACACTTCCCTACATAGCTTCGATCATGCCAATCATATCCTTTATAATTATTTGGTTAAGAGTAATGTTTGAATATGTCAAACATGGTCTCTACTATGTGGAAGATCGTAATGATCTCAGGTCTAAGGATTCAATGATATAACTATTTAGAGGTTTAATTATGACATCATGACCGTGACATAAACCTCATAGTTGGGTCATGTCCAGTATGTATTCACCAACACACACCCATAAGTTTAACTTGTATCCCATACACATGATCATCACATGATCATCGAATTAAACTTATACTAGTTATTCATAAGTACTAGGGAAGGAGATTATTATAACAAAATATGTAACAACAAATAATAATCTAAACATCTTTTTATATAAATGAAAAAGTGATAACAAACATTGTCAAACAATGTGCCAATAACATGCCTAGGGCATATACACCAACAACACAAATGACACAAAATCCACAAGTGGATATGTTTTCACAATAGGTGGAGGAGCAGTGTCATGGAAATCTTCCAAACAAACCTGTATAGCTCAGTCAACGATGGAATATGAGTTTATAGCCTTAGAAAAAGATGAAGAAGAAGATGAGTGGCTAATGAATCTATTGGAAGATATTCCTTGTTGGAATAAACATGTGCCCGCTATGCTAATTCACTATGATAGTCAGTCGGCAATAGGAAGGCCACAGAGTAGTCTGTACAATGGTAAGTCTATAGACAGACATAATACCATTAGATAATTGATCTCAAATGGCGTTAGCACTGTTGACTATGAAAAGTTGAAGGATAATATAGCGGATTTGCTTACAAAAGGAATAAGCAGAGATCAAATGTTTAAGCTATTGGAAGGAATGGGTTTAAAATCCATAACTAAAGAACTTTTTTAGTGGAAACTCAACCTTGAGAATTGGAGATCCCAAGACCTTGGTTCAAAAAGACAACTAAGTTTTGAAAGTTTAGATGAAACACTTGAAACATGTTTCATACTCATTCCTAGAGCTTCTAAGTGTATGTTCCTGCAACAGTGTTGAGGGTAAGTTATTTAACTTTTAATGATTCCTATACCTATATGGTGGAGTAGCAAGATACTCTTTATAGGAGACCACCTATATACGTGAGAATTAATAGAGGCTACTTCTAAAAGAACACTTATGAATTAAGATACGATCCACGACCGAAATGGACAAAAACGTGAGAACAATAAAGTGTTATAATTATTATTGTGTAAATACTATTGTCTCAATATACACCATACAATCAATCGGTTCAAAACATCACACTACTAAGTGACTAGTATATCCAATAGTATTTTACTAAGGGAGGTTCAAGGCCACAAGCTACCGAACATGATGCAATAATAGTTCGCTGGAACTTCTGAATGAATCTGCATGCATACTTTAATTGTCATTCATGTAGGGGATTGTTCGAAATGGGTTGTAAAAACATGGTTTGACCAAGTTTTAACTCAAATTCCAAATGGGTTTAATTTTATATTAAGCAAATTAAGTTTCACAATTAAAATCTACATTTAGTGTAAATTAGGAATATGCATTTATTTCTTTAAACCCATTTCCGGGTGAATGAATTAATGGCTAAAGAGTGTAACTTGATAATGGTAAATGGAGAATTTAGGAGATATGGAAAACCATATCCCACATTGGCTAGAAAAAGGAAATGATGAGAGTATTTAATATAACTCATCTAAAGAGGTACCAATCAAGTGTGAGATTCCAACAATGCAAGCTAGTGGTCCATTGAGCCAAGCATGCTAGCTCGTGGTCAATTAGACTAATTTTGGGCTAGCTCAAAATTGAACCATGACCCACGAAGCGCGAGAAGGGAAAAATGGGCAGTTTATGGCGCACTTTGCACTTTGCATCGGTCGATGGGAGCTGTGGAACCTTAAAGTTTTGTCCAGCTCAACCAGGTGGTTGGTTCAGGTTGAGGGTCGAACAGGCCAGTTCAGGTGGAGGTGGTGTGGCTCGGTTTGGTTCATGGTTGGAGCAGTTAGACCGAGGGTCAGAATCTGGTGCGCCATTATATCTAGACCGTGCCCGTTGGAGCGGTCGCGGATCGATTCGGTTACGGGCGGAGCACCCGTTCGCATAGGGTTGGGGCGGTTCGCTGAATCTAATCACTCCATCACGTGCGATCGGATGACCTAGATTCACCCGATCATATTTACACCTGTTCCCTAAAAGGCACATGCAACTCTTCAAATACTTTAAATACCCCTTAGTCTGACCATTCAATTCATCCAAAACATTCCAGTTATCTAAGTGTTATATCATCCAGTTAGTTAAAGCATATTGAAGCATCCTTCCTCCTTCAAAGTTCAGAAAGTCCAAACACCATTTGTTCATAGGTCTATTGATCTGAAATGCTTCCATCAAGAGTCAGAAAGTCGTTTTATCTTACAAGAGGATTGTTGTTAGTCCGTTAGCACCAGAGTGGGGTAAATTCTTCTTACGGAGATTGTGTTTCACAAGACTCGACTTTGTCTGGTTATTTTCTTTTTGTTAAATTTCCGTCCCTTTCTTTTTTCCCATTATCTATTTTTCATTTTCGAGAAAACCAGTTATTTGAAATATTTTCAATAACACAAACAACATATTTACTCTCTGTCTCAAAAGTTTAATCACATTTTTTTAACAAATAAAATAATTTTACAGTAATTCAATGGAAATACAAACACATTTGTAAGTATAATCTAGAAGAGAAGGGAGTAGACATGACCAAAAGGAACCGGGAACCGGCAGAATCGACGGGTAGAACCGGATCCGGGAACCGGTGATGGAACCGAGAACGGAATGGAACCGAGAACGGAACAGAACGGAACCGGGAATCGTGTATAGCCGGTTCGAATACGGGTCTAAGGTTAATGGAACCGTGGAACCGGCGGGTACGGAACCGGGAATCGGAACCGAGAACCGGAACCGTAGAACCGAACGGTTCCAACGAACGCTAGATTCAAACTAGCTATTGGTTGTCCCCCTCCTTCCTTCCCGTTAATAGCCATTAGGCGCATGGAGGAATATAGCTGTTAGTAACCGTTGTATTTAACTTTTTGGTCAGTTTTGACCTCCTTTTTGGAAGATTTTCAAGGGGAAAAAACACTTACCTGATTGTAATATTTTTTAATTATATTAATAAAATTATAAGGGTACCGTCCTTTTTTTAAAAAAATATTTTTTGATTTTTTATTACATGTTTGATAATGAACTAACCAAGTTTATTAAAAAATAACTTAATTTGGTTTTAAAAAATCAAATCAGTTAGTTTTTCAACTTTTTACCTCAAATCAGTTACTTTTCTAAGGGATTTGGACTAAACTACAAAAAAAAAAAAAAAAAAAAAAGTTAATTGGCAGGAACCGTTGGAACCAGAACTGGAACCGCGCAGATAGAACCGGATTAGGACGGTTCGAATACGGTTCCGGCTTTCTGGTAACCGGCGGTTCCGGAACTGGGAACCAGAATTGTTAGAAATATTACAACAATATGAAGAAAACAGAATAAAAGTTACAATTGATAAAGTAATATTAAAGGTTAAATAGTGAATTGACACAACTCTCATCTCGACGACAAAATTTTATTGGAGACATAAGTGAATAATGAAAAGAAAATAATTAGAAATAGAGTGATTGCAAAATAAAAATAATTAATATTAATGCAAATAGGTGCATATTTAAGTCTGGTTAATTATAGTACAATTTAATTTTATTAGGGTATATAAATTAGTTGAATTGAATAAGTAAAAGAAATAAATTAGGAAAATAATTGTAGGATGATTGCAATTAATGCGGATATATAAATAAAAATAATTTAAAATGGGTAATTGTATTTAACTAGTGCAACATTTTACTCCAAACCAATGTGGGACAAATCCAAATAATTTTACCCACCAATGGTCTTGGGACATTTTTCTTTTTATTTTTCCATTTGGGTGGCCCTCTTAAAGGAAGAAGCCTAGAAAGGCTTGTTTGGTTTTGCAATTCAGATCTGAATAGGGCCTTTTTATCTGACCGAATCAGATGTGACTCATTCAGAGCGTTTTTTTTTTTTTTTTTTTTTTTTTGATTCAGATCTGGACACCTCTTAATGCCCACTTAAACGTTCAGATATAAAATGATCGCTGATTTTTAATACCCGTCGCTGAACAGGTTCTATTGACAAAAATGTCCCCATTATTTTTTTTTATCTCCAGCTTTACCCTTGTAAGATTGATGAGCGATCGGTTTCTCTCCATCGTCTTTCACATGTCGACGCATTAGGTTCTCTAGGCTGCGCAAAGAAGAAAAGGCGATTTGAATGTCTTCTTCTTCTTCTTCGACGGTAAGCCCTCCTCCGTCTCCCTCTCCTTCTCCCTTTCCCTCTCCCCCCCCCTGGCGTTTCCCTTTGCCGTTTTACCTCTGTCTTCAATAATGTCTATCTCAAAGCCCTAATTTTCTTTTTTTTTAACCCTTGAAGTCGATCTATGTGCTGCTCTCGGTGATCACGACTGCTCTCCTCCTTCTCCCTCTCCTTCATCTCTGCAAGTAAGTTCCTCACAATCCCTAAATGTAAGCCCCAATTTTATTTTATTTTTTTTGATTCCCCCACAGATTTTGATTCAACCTTGAATAGGGTTTTATGATCTCTGGGTTTTGTGATCTGGGTGTTTCTGTTTCTTGAATTTTTAGGTTTGGCTCATTAAACTTGTTTCTAGAAAAAGCAAATTACCTTTATGCTTTACAAAGCTTCTGTTTTTGTTGTGTTTGGATCTTCAAGAAAGGTTATTTGCTTTTCAGTTTCTGAATAATTTAAATCAAGATTTGCTTTATCAGTTTTTTTTTTATTGGGGGGAATTGAGTTTGAGAAAGAAAAATGGATTATTGTTTTGCCACGATGAATGGTAATGGGCATGTTAATAAAGGTGTTAACTTGAGACAAAATGGTGGGTTTTGGGGGAAGAAGATCAAGGGCAGCAGTGATTTTGGTCGGAATTTGACAACTCAAAATAGGGTTAAAAAAATCAAGGGCTTATGATGGAAGTCAATCTTATGTGCTATTTTAGATTGTGGCTGGATTTAGGTCTTTGTGCTCATTTTGATATGTGATAATTAATGGATAAACAGATAATTAGATATGTAAATGAACATAAAAATTGGAATTTTTTTTGTTCAAGTTGTTGATACTTTTACTTGAGGAGGAGATCTATTTGTTGTGAAAGAGATAAAGTTATGTGAGCAGGAGACTACTTTTTATTCAATCATTCTTCTCAGCTGCCTTTTTTTTTTTTTTTTGCTATCCTTAGAATGGGTAAGACTTGGAAAGATGATATTATCAAGTGCTTCCTAGAGACATGTATTGAAGAAGTTACTAAAAGAGGTAGAAAAGGATCAAGTCTTTATCCGGACTCGTGGGTTAGGGTTCGGGAAGCTTTAAAGGAGAAGTTCAACATTAAACCTACTCAAAAACAAATGAAGAATAATTACGATTACTTGAAGTCAAAGTACGCTGGTTGGTTGTACTTAACTAAAAAAACGGGCAACGTTTATAATCCTGCAACTAACAGCTTCAACTTAACCGATGAAGAGTGGGAGGAATTCTTTAAGGTGTGTCTTTTTTTATATGTTATAATGACAACATATGTCTTATAAACATATCTTATTTCATTTCTTTCTACTTTGGTGCAGGGTCATTAGAAAGCTAGGTCTTTGAAAAACTCAAACCTTCCTTTTTCGCACCTTTGTAGTGCACTTTTTGATGGGGCTGCTACCACTGGTGATTTTCAATGGACCCCTAGCTCAAATTATCCAAGGCCTCATGATTCTTCTTCTTCTTTCACTTCTCCAAATACCCAACTCCTTCAGCTTGAAGATCACAATATTGACTCTCAAGATGATGGTTTTCAAAGCTCTCCTCCTACTACTTCTGAAACTGGTAATTCTGTTCACCAATCTAGTGGAAATAAACAAAAAGGTTCAACTTATGAATTCTATGATGGACATAGGCCTAAGAAGAAGAGAAAATTCTCAACTAGCACGTCTCGTTTAGAAGAAAAAATGGAGAAAACACTCGATTCAATCATTAAGAGCAATGATGGGCCTTCTTATGATGAGTGTGTTGCAAAGTTGAATGAAATTGGAATAGAGAAAAGCAGTGCTCTCTATATTGCTTCCTTAGGGGTATTTTGTGATGCACCAAATTATAGGAAGGGATGGATGTCTTTACCGGATGACGATGTTGAGTTGATGAAAAAATGGATTGTTTCGTTTGGTTCGAAGTTGGGATTTATGATATAAGAAGGGATGGCAGCCTTGGGGGTATTTTGTTATGGACCATACGTATCTTTTGTGAACTTGGTTGGTTTTTTATTGTGTATGGACTATACCTATCTTTTGTGAACTTGGTTGGTTTTTTATTGTGTATGGTCCATACCTATCTTTTGTGAACTTGGTTGGTTTTTGATTGTGTATGTACTTAACTATGGATCTATGATATGTACACAAGGTGTTGAATTACTTTAATTGATAATGTTTATGCTTAATATGTATTTTGTTGTTGATTTTTAGTTTTTTTTTTTTTTTGACCGTGCTGCTTCATCTGTATTCAGTTTTGTGAACTTGTTTTTTTTTTTTTGATGTGTGCGTGCTGGTGTGTATGTATGTGTGTGCTGGTGTGTGTTGCTGCTGGTGTGTGCGTGCTGGTGTGTGTGTATGTGTATGCTGGTGTGTTTTGCTGCTGGTGTGTGCGTGCTGGTGTGTGTGTATATGTGTGCTGGTGTGTGTTGCTGCTGCTGTGTGCGTGCTGGTGTGTGTTGCTACTGGTGTGTGCGTGATGGTGTGTATGTGTGTCTACCGGTAGGTGCTGGTGTGTGTGCGTGTGTGCTGGGAGGTGCTGGTGTGTGTGAGTGTGTGTTAGTAGGTGCTGGTAGGTGCTGGTGTGTGTATGTGTGTGCTGGTGTGTGTTGTTGCTGCTCTGTGTGTGTGTAATGTTTTAGGGCTGAATTATGTTGTGTGTGTGTGGGTAATTATTCGAGACGTAGGGAGTATTATGTACCTTTATTAATAGTGTACTGGTATGTGCTAGTATTTGTGTGCTGGTATGTGCTAGTATATTTGAAAATCATTTCGAGACGGAGGAAGTATTATGTACCCTTAACAATTCAAAATTACTCATTCTGTTTTAAATCTTTTCTTTCCTTTACTATTATATTATGGATTATTTTTAATTGAAAATGTATGCACAGGTTAAGCATGAACATTGAGGAACAATTCAAAATCTTATTAATAGTGTACTGGTATATCCGTTTTGTTCGACCAAGACAAGTGAAGTGTAAAAGGGACAATACATCATCTATGTCTGGACATACCTACACAATGGAGTTGCTCACAGGAACAGATAGACAATGTATTGACTTGTTACGCATGTCAAAAGATGCATTTACTCGACTATGAGAGAGGGTGGTTAAAAGACAGTAAGCACGTAACTGTTGAAGAAAAAATGGCTATTTTTCTATTGGTTATAGGACATAATGAGCGTTACGTAGTGGTGAAGCGTAGATTCCAACATTCATTGCACACAATTCACCTTTACTTTCATGAAGTGTTGGAAGCAATGATGGAGTTCGCAAAAGAGATAATTGTGCCTACATCTTATAATCCGAACCCTGACATTCCTGGGAATAATAGGAGACTACGACGAATTTTCAAGGTACATAATTATGTTTGTTTTATATACATGATTCACAAAATACGCAAATATTTGTTAACTTCTTGTTAAATGCAGGGAGCAGTTGGTGCTCTTGATGGAACACTAATATCAGCCGTTGCTCCAGTTGACAAACAAACTCTATATAGAGGAAGGGGAAGAGGTGAATGTTACCAAAATGTGTTAGGCCGTTTGTGATTTTAACATGATCTTTACATTTGTTTTGGCCGGATGGGAAGGGGTAGCACATGATTCCAGGATATTATCGGAGGTTGTTGTCGATCCAAATAATGGCTTTCCTATTCCTCCTCCAGGTATATTTTAGTTTGAAGAATGGTTTAAAATATATAAATATTCTCACATACTTTTAATATATGTTAATACATTTTATTTTATTTTATTTTATTAAATAAATATTATCTTTGTGATGCTGCATACACACATACTCGAGGGTTTATGGCTCCATATCGCAATGTGAGATATTGGCTTGGAGATTTTCGGCATACACGTGCAACTAACAAGGAGGAAAAGTTCAACCATGCACATGCCAAACTTAGGAATGTCATCGAACGTTCTTTTGGCGTATTGAAAGCACGGTTTCCGATATTAAAGAGAATGACACCGTTTTCCCTTAATGTGCAAAGGGATATAACTATTGCTTGTTTTGCAGTTCACAATTTTATCAGGAAGGAACGTATAAATGATGAATTTTTTTCTAATTATGATGAAGCGGAGATGGATTTTACCAATGACAATATGCACGATGAGAATGAAGAAGAGATAGAAGGTGAAGCAACTGAAGGATATGGATGTGCAGCAGATGTACAATACATGACTAATTTGCGTGAAGAAATTGCAGTTCAAGTCATGCAACATTATGTGTGATTGTTTTCATTTGTATTTTATGTTACATAACTCAGTTTCATGTAATTTAGATAAATGACCTTATTTTAATTTATTATCATGCTTATGAGAATTAATTGTTTAAGAAACAATTTACTTTATATATCCATATTTTAAATATTGCATCTATAGTTGTCATTCAGTGTTTATGTATTATTAATAAAGACAGTTTTATATTATTCAGGATAAAAAAAATAGTTATACATAATATTTCAGAAGGTTAAAATGGTAAACATACACTTTTCAGAAAATGAATTCAGATGTAAAAAACAAACAGCTTGAATAATTCAGAATTCAGTCTTCAGACACTGCCTCTTATTGATTCAGTCAATTTCAGATGTGAAATCAGATTTCAGGACTTAACACTTAAAAAAAAACAAACGCCACCGAAGTCTTTTACTTCCTTTCCCATGTAGGATACAAACCCACTCCCCCAACTTACCCATCAACTTTGAGCTTTTAATTTTCCTCCCATCCTATATTAAATTGGACACACCATATTTAATATTTACATGGAGAAAATTTTAATCCACTTTACAACCCATTTTAATCAACGAATGATTTTCTTAAGGAAACGCGCGCAATTTCCTTTACATAATTACGCAATTTTCCAACAATCCCCCACATGAAGAAAATTACGAGGAATATGGTGACAAAGTCCGGCAGACAAAAACTTGCATACGAAGGTGTGGGGATATTGCCCATTGAACCTCCGCTCGTGCTAGCATATTTACTCTACTCACAAGTCGATAGATGCGATGTCCTTGAATCGATTTGCTTTTTGTGTAGCCGGTCATATACTAGACACAAGTAATGTCCTAACACATTTTCGTTCTCATAGATGTGTCCGTTCGTAGCCCTGAACACGTGCCTGGTTCTGCGAGAGGGTCTAAGAATTGAGCCTCACACAATTCTCCTCGAAGCGGCCCCACTTCTCTCTCACATAGGTGACGTCTTAAAGGTAACCCGTATTATCCCGCGTGACTTTCTCGACGCGTAAGAGTCATTAAAAGCATTTTGCTTATCCTTGTCCCTTCGGGATGTCACTAATAGGAATGGGCTTGGGGTTTTCCCCCATAATGAGGCTCAAGTCTTTTAACAGTTAGGTGGTCCCATTGAATCTAGTTCTTGGGATCTCCAGTCATCTATATTGGGTTTTCCGCTGTGATCAACTTTTGAAGAGGCTTTAGTCCCATTCCATACCTCGAGGTTTCAACTAACTCTCTAATTAACCCTTTGGTTAAAGGATCTGCAATATTTTCTTTTGACTTTACATAGTCAATAGAAATGGTACCAGTTGAGAGTAGTTATCTAATGGTATTATGTCTTCGACGTATATGTCTAGACTTACCATTATACATAAAATTTTGTGCCCTTCCAATCGCTGATTGGCTATCGCAATGTATGCATATTGCGGGCACGGGTTTTACCCATCTTGGAATATCTTCTATAAATTGGAGTAGCCACTCGGCCTCTTCACCACATTTATCTAAAGCTATAAACTCATATTCCATTATGGATGTAGCTATAACTGTTTGTTTTGAAGATTTCCATGATATAGCCGCACCGGCTAATGTAAATACATATCCATTCGTAGACCTTGAGTCTTTGATGTCGGATATCCAATTAGCATCGCTATATCCTTCTATTACCGCTGGATGTCTCGTATAGTGTAATCCATAATCTCGAGTATGTCTTAAGTACCTAAGTGCTTTTACTATACCCTTCCAATGTTCCGTACCAGGATTACTAGTGTATCGACTCAGTTTGCTAACCACGTATGTAATATCTGGTCTTGTACAACTCATCAAATACATTAGGCTTCCAATGATTCTCGAGTATTCAACTTGAGAAACGGTTTCGCCTTTATTCTTTGATAGATGTAGATTTATATCAATTGGTGTTCTAGATATAGCTAAGTCATTCTTCCTAAATTTCTCAAGAATTTTATCCACATAATGTGATTGACTTAAAACAAGTCCATTGGATATTCTAGAAATTCACACCAAGGATAACGTCCGCTAATCCCATATCTTTCATGTCAAACTTCGAATTTAACATATCTTTAGTGGATTTGATCATCTTATCACAACTTTCTATGATAAGCATGTCGTCTACGTAAAGACATAAAATGACATAGCCATTTTCTGTGTCTTTTACATAAACACATTTGTCACATTCATTTATTTTAAATCTACTTCCCATCATGGCTTGATCAAATTTTTGATGCATTGTTTTGGTGCTTGTTTCAATCCATACAAAGACTTTACTAATTTGCACACTTTCTTTTCTTGCCCATGTGAAACAAACCCCTCGGGTTGTTCCATGTAAACTTCCTCTTCTAGATCACCATTTAGAATAGCGATTTTTACATCCATTTGATATACTTCAAGATTCCTTAAAGTGGCTATTGCAAGTACTATTCTTATTGATGTTATTCTCGTTACCGGAGAATATGTATCAAAATAGTCAAAGCCTTCTTTTTGCTTGTAACCTTTAATTACAAGTCTTGCCTTATACTTGTCAATTGTTCCATCCACTTTCATTTTTCTTTTGAAAATCCACTTATATCCTAGTGGTTTACAACCCGGAGGTAAATCCACTAACTCCCAAGTGTGATTTTGCAAAATGGAATCTATTTCACTTTTAATTGCCTCTTTCCACACAGGTCCTTCTAAAGAGTTCACGGCCTCTTTGTAACTTTGTGGTTCACTTTCTAGCATATAAGTTAGAAAGTCCGTCCCAAAGGATTTTTCTATCCTACCTCATTTACTACGTCGAGGTTCCACTTCTTGTTCATCATTTTCATAAAGATAAATTTCTTCTTCTTCTATTGAATCATATATCCACTTGGATGAACTTGCTTCATTTCTTTTACACGAAAATATATCTTCATAGAAATAATTTCTTGATTCCATTATAGTATTCTTGTGTATTTCTTGAATTTTTGATTCATACACAAGAAATCTACAAGCACTACTATTATGTGCATATCCAATAAATATGCAATCAATAGATTTTGGTCCAATTTTCACCTTCTTAGGTGTTGGAATCAAAACCTTAGCAAGGCACCCCACACTTTCATGTATTGGTAAGATGGCACTCTTCCATGCCACAATTCATAGGGGCTTTTGTTTAATTTCTTTCGAAGCATTTTATTTGACACCCGACAACACGGAATCTCCCCACATGTTATCTGGTAGCCCCGAACTTATAATCATGACGTTCACCATTTCCTTTAGAGTCCGATTTTTTCTTTTGGCAACTCCATTGGATTGCGGTGCATAAGGTGCCGTTGTTTCGTGTTTAATTCCATGTTGAGCACAAATATCCTCAAATGGAAATTCATACTCACGACCACGATCACTTCTTATGACTTTTATTTTCTGGTTAAGTTGATTTTCAACTTCATTTTTATTGAGAACAAATTTCTCTATTGCCTCATCTTTACTTTTGAGAAGATACACATAAAAATATTTTGTGTTATCATCTAAAAAAGTCATAAAGTAGTTATTGCCCCCGCGTGATTGTGTTGATTTGAAGTCACATAAATCCGTATGAACCAAATCAAGTGGTTCATTATTTATTTCAATAGAATGGAACGGAGTTTTTGTGAGTTTTGCTTCTGCACAAGTCTCACATTTATGCTTGTAGTTTATTTTACATTTTGGTATGCAATTCAACTTAATTAATCTACGAATTGTATCATAATTAACATATCCTAGTCTACCATGCCACAAATTGAAGACTCAAGCAAGTAAGCGGAAGAATTATTCATTTCATTGCTTTTGGCCTTAATTGCCATTACCTTGAGCTTAAAGAGCCCATCACAAACATACCCTTTTCCTGCAAACATACTATTCTTTGACAAAGTGACAACACTCGACTCAAACACGATACGAAAACCATGCTTGTTCAAAAGCGATCCGGACACCAAATTTTTCCGGACATCGGGCACATAGAGCACATTGTTGAGAATCAATTCTTTACCGGAAGTCATCTTGAGCACCACCTTCCCTTGTTCCTTGACCTCGGAAGTAGCCGAATTACTCATGAACAATTTTTCACCATTTTCAAGGGCTTCAAAGTTACTAAACATGTCTTTGTTGGAACAAACATGCCTAGTAGCACCGGTGTCAATCCACCACTGTTTTGGCTTAGAACCCACCATATTCACTTCGGAAATAACCGCAGCTAGCAATTCGGAAGCATCTTCAACCACATTAGCTTCCTTCTTTGGCTTCCTACACTCGGTAGACTTGTGACCCTTAATACCACAATTGTAGCAAGTTCCACTAAACTTGTTCTTGGAGCTTTCACCATGCTCCACAACATTTGCCTTAGCCACATTAGCCTTGGACACAAGAAGATGATTCAACTTCTTTTTCGCATCCCTATTACCTTCTTCAATACGAAAGCGAATAACAAGTGCCTCAACATCCATCTCCTTTCGTTTATGCTTCAAATAATTCTTGAAATCACTCAAAGCGGGAGGCAATTTCTCAATTATAGCCGCCACTTGGAATGTTTCACTCAACACTATCCCCTCGGCATAGATTTCATGAATTATTATTTGCAATTCTTCTACTTGACTTTTAACACTTTTAGAGTCCACCATTTTATAATCGAGGAAGCGGCCAACAACAAATTTCTTTGCACTCGCATCATCGATTTTATATTTGCGCTCTAAAGTCTCCCATAATTCCTTTGCCGTTGTTTTTTCACTATAAACATTATATAATGAATCCGACAAACCATTCAATAAATAATTCCGACAAAGGTATTCCGAATGCTTCCATGCCTCAACCGCACTCATGGCTTGAGCATCGGCATTCTCACCAACTTGTGGAGGATCTTCACGAAGAAACATCTTCAAGTTCAAGGTAGTCAAGTAAAAAAACATCTTTTGTTGCCATCTCTTAAAGTCTTGGCCAACAAACTTCTCCGGTTTCTCACTGTGACGAGCGAAACAGTAGGAGCGGGTGGGGCACTTTCCACATTCGACACTACCTCCACACGAGGAGTCTCGGCTCCAGCAACTTGCTTTGCGGTGTTCAAATCAGAAGCCATTTTCTGAAAACAAACAAAGCAATTTAGTTCACTGTTTTTATTCTGTTTCTCTTCAACAGAGAAGGATTAAAAATTTGTCTTAAGATTGTTAGAAATATTACAACAATATGAAGAAAACAGAATAAAAGTTACAACAGAATTAAAACAAAAACGCTGGAAATGGTCGTGATGGGTTTGTCCGAGTCGTGTGAAACCACAATGTTCTTAAGACAAATTCGCCCCTCACCGATGTTGTGCTTGAGGATGCGTTTGACGTCTGTCTCCCAGGATACAACGGACGGACCGTACAGAAACTGCACAATAGTACCCCCGGCGAACATCGACGTGCTTGGACTAAGTCACCACGGAAAGAATAAAGAGGGCCAAGGAAAACGCTAAACAAAGGGAAGATAGAAGACTGTTGAATTGTGTGTTCAAAAGCAAAGTGAAATGCTCAATTTATACTGCCACAGAAATCCCTTTTTAATTGTCATTAACACAAGGAAATCATTCAGAACAATTACAAAATCAAATGTGTTTTATTTCCTGAGCTATTGCAAAATCAATATTAATCAACACAGAGTTAATATTGTGATTAATATTGCTGACTACAGTTTCGTTTTGGGGACGGAAAAATAAAACAAAAGGTTGGTTTGTCAAGCTAGGCCATTCGTGTCTGCAGGTCGCGCACACATGAGTCCGGTGGTTCGAGATATAAATCGACAAACTTGCACCCCTCATGCGCACCCGTGTGCGAGAGAGCCTCTAGTTTACACAATCTTAACCCATACAAATGGGTTATTGTATTTAAGGGCAAATTGCAATTTAGTTACCTGAGTTTGTCGTCAAGTTTCAATTAGTTACCCAGTTTGTGTTTCGGTCAATTTAGTTATCGAATATGTCTTTTTGTTACAATCAGTGTAAAATTTGTTAGCCCATTAGAAAACTAATGAAAATGGATGAAAAATGTAACAAAGTTCTTTCAAAATTGCAATGATCAACCCTAAAGTTTAAATTATTCCATTACACCCCCAAACTAACGAATGTTAAAAGCTATCTTCTTTCTCAAAACCCGGTCATCACCACCACCCAAATCCGGCCACTACCATAACCACCTATCTTCTTTCCAGCGGCGATCCTTCCCCTGCACACCATATTTTCTGGCGAAAAAAAAAAGCAAAAAATCGGACCAGAAAAAATACGATTCCTGCTTCGTTAACCGTTGGATCGTCTTCAAACTTCTGGGGAATGTTCGCATTACCTAGGCGCACTTTTTCACCGTTGGGATCTACCAAAAAATCACCGGAGAGGGAGATAAGTCCGCCGGAGCGAGAGAAATGCGATTTTTGGGAAATTTTCGCCAGATTTTTTCCGGCGGACTTATCTCCCGTTCCGTTGATTTTTTGGCAGATCCCAACGGTGAAAAGGTGCGCCTAGGTGATGCGAACATTCCCCAGAAGTTTGAAGACGATCCAACAGTTAACGAAGCAGGAATCATATTTTTTCTGGTCCGATTTTTTGATTTTTTTTTCGCCGGAAAATATGGACAATTGCCGGAAAATATGGTGTGCTGGGGAAGGATCGCCGCTGGAAAGAAGATAGGTGGTTATGGTAGTGGCCGGATTTGGGTGGTGGTGATGACCGGGTTTTGAGAAAGAAGATAGCTTTTAACATTCGTTAGTTTGGGGGTGTAATGGAATAATTTAAACTTTAGGGTTGATCATTGCAATTTTGAAAGAACTTTGTTACATTTTTCATCCATTTTCATTAGTTTTCTAATGGGCTAACAAATTTTACACTGATTGTAACAAAAAGACATATTCGATAACTAAATTGACCGAAACACAAACTAGGTAACTAATTGAAACTTGACGACAAACTCAGGTAACCAAATTGCAATTTGCCCTGTATTTAAAGTAGTGCAACCTTTTACTCCAAATTAATGTGGGACAAATCCAAATAATTTTACCCACCAATGGTCTTGGGACATTTTTCTTTTTATTTTACCATTTGGGTGGCCCTCTTAAAGGAAGAAGCCTAAGAAGTCTTTTACTTTTTTTCCAATGTGGGATACAAACCCACTCCCCAACTTACACATCAACTTTGAGCTTTTAATTTTCCTCCCATCCTATATAAATTGGACACACGATATTTAGTATTTATATGGAAAAATTTTTAATCTACTTTACAACCACTTTAATCAACGAATGATTTTCTAAAGGAAACGCGCGAAATCTCCTTCACATAATTATGTAATTTTTCAACAAATCGGAACCGTTGGGGCATGTCTAGAGGGGTAGCAAAGAAGGAAGGAGGGTGGGCTATCACAATCCAAATCCGAGGGATGAGGAGACTATGAAGCATGAGGCGGGCCACACTCCCAACACTCACTAATAATTTTTGTATGAAAATACTGAACAGAGAGAGCGGCCCTTATTTACTACCCCTCATTTACTCCTCTCCCTCTGCCCCACCGCCGTATTTCTACTATATACGCTCCCCCTCCCCTTTCCTCTCCCAACGGCGATTGTGTGCGTGTAATGTGTGACCTGGATGGAATGGATTTGAAACCTTAAACACACCCTTTTCATTTCAAAATACAAAACCCCCTCAATTTCAAACTAAAACCCAGTGAAGAACACTCCATTTTACCCTCCCATTCAGAAAAGATCACGGCATTTGCGTCTAGATTTTCTTCAAGTTTTCGTTTTTATCGAAAACCCACATCTTATGGCTGTTTGATACTTGCTTGCTGCTCTTTGTGCGCCAGATTTTATCTCATTTGTAGGTATGTGAGTGTTTATGTTTGTGTTGTTGAGTTGGGTTATGTGGGTTTTTTGGGGATTTGTGTTTTGGGTTCATGGGTTTGTGATTGGGGATAATCTTTTGATTTGGGGATTGAATCTTGAAATTAGTGCAGTGGATCTATTCATGATTCTGAAGATCTGGGTTGTGGGCATTGGTATTTTCGTTTGATGATTTTCTCTTTGTTTTTGCTTTCCTTTTCCTTCTTGTTTTGTTTGTTTGTTTGTTTGGTCGACTGTGTGCTTTAGATTCAGTGTGCTGATTGGTTAGATTTTGTGATTTGTTGGTGCTACTTCATGGGGTTAAATTTCTTTACCTGTTTGAATTGTTCACCTATTTGGTGTGATTTGAAAAATGATGTGCTTTTCTCTCTAAATTTTCCATTCTCATTCTTCTCTGTTGGTTATTCTATTTTTTTTTTGGTTACACTTTTAACTAGTCAGTTATTCTTATTTATTCATAACAAATGGGTGGCATTTATTTTTTGATTTTTTTTTTCTCAATGAAGAATTGGGATAAGTTGCCGGTGGCATCAAACTATCAGTTGACATTTGCATTTGAATTTCTTGCTTGATAGTCCTTTTGTTCTCTAGATCATTTCACATTTACAGTAACACTGCTCAAGGAATTAGCAGTTTGGATGGCCCGTCTTTAAACTCCGTTTGTTGGAATCGTAGAGAAAAACAGAAAAGATACATTGTGGACTTGTCTTAGTTGGAATTTTCAAGAACTTGTCTTTCACTTTTCAAGATTGTAGTCTCGCTCTGACTTTTCATATTGCAGTTGCAATGGACAGTGACAGCATTGTTGCTGTTTCTGGGAATGGGACGGCCCATGAAAATGGAGTTCACGAACAACTTCCTATGTATGATGAGGAAGATATGGATGATGTTGTTGTTAGAATTCCAAATGGTAGTTTACAGGCTGATGGGGCGAATGGGAATTCGGATGACGTCATGCAGTCAAATGACAGTGGAGTTGCTGACTCAGTTGTTCAAGAAGTCACCGAAAGTAATGTAATGAGTGATTCTAAGGTAATAGAGGTTGAACCTGTTTTTCTGGTTCACCAAATACTCTCTCTATCCCAAAATGATAGTATTCTCTTTTGTCATTTTTCATTGTCCCAAAAAGTTCTTGTTATTTTTACAATCTGGGCTTAAAAGTGCATAAACAAAACATGGCTAGTGAAGCAAGTGCTCATAGTCTTAAAAAGTTTGAATATGAGAAGATCATTTTGGGACGGAGGGAGTAAGATTTTTGTTGTTATACAATTACCAGTATCTATCCATCCATCTTAATAATAGGAACTTGGAGCGAGCGAAACAAGTGAGTCAAAAAAAATCAAATCTCAAAAAGGTGTGGACAAGGCCAAAAATGGAAAGCCTTTAAGCCACGCGGTTCCAGGAACACGGGTCAAAAAGAGCGTAGATGGTAAAACTGGGCCGAAAGCTCCTGCTTCTTCAAGCGGATCTTTACCTTCAGATTCACGCCCAAAACGAGCTGTTGCCCTTGGAGGAAAGAGCACATCTAATAGCAGTTCGAAACCTGCTGCCACTCAAATCAAGGCTCATCTTTCAAAGGTATTGAGACTATTGATTTGGTATGTTTTTGTTTTCATCCGTGTCTACATACAGTTGTATTTATGTTAAGGTACTTGCTAATTTTGTTTTACTCGTTTATTTATGATACTTGCTTTGTGTGGTGATTATAGTTTTTTTGTTGGTTTGTAGCAGCAGTCTGGAAAGTCTAATACACCATCTACTGCGAATGTGACTCAGATAGAAGGCCCAATGTATGTTCTGCTTCCACTTTTTATTAAGTAGTTTGACTTGTTAACTCATGAAATTTGGTCTCCGACACCCTATTGTGTTATTATCTACTACTTCCATGTTTTATAACTTCGAAAAACACATAAATTTATGTTAATCTTCGATCAAAAGTTAATCTAGTTTACCCCCCACCCCACCCCTAGAAAAAAAAAGGAACAAAAAAAAAGGTCAAACTGGCCACTTTGCTTGGAACAGAGGGAGTATCAGATAGTTTCACTAGTGGCGGCATAGATAAATTTTAAATATAAATGTATTACCCAAATGCCATATGTTCTATAATGTTCATATATGGATGACTACTTTTTCCTAATAGATTTATGAATGTAATTACAGGGTGAAGACAAAACTGAAGCCACTGAAAATGGACCATACGAATGGTGCTGAAGGAAGAACGGACTTATCCCCGTATCCTACTTACGCTTGCTTTTATATACCTATATGTTTTCACTTTAACTTAATCAATGCTATATTCATTTATCCTTAAGTATTTCACAGAAATTCAGCAACGGAAGATGCAAAACCCCAAAGGTTAGGCACACTCCCCGCTTATGACTTTAGTTTTAGATGCTATGAAAGGGCTGAAAAACGTAAAGAGGTAAGTTGTTCTGGTTTCGGAATCATCCATAGTGACCATATTTTTTTACTTATCTTTAGAATACTTGTAAACTTACAGTTTTCCTCTTTGCAGTTCTATTCTAAACTCGAGGAGAAGATCCATGCAAAGGAAGTGGAAAAAAATACACTGCAAGCCAAAACAAAGGTCTTTGCTTTAACATGCTGCTTGATTTTAAAGTTTCTGAAGTGCACTAGATTTACGACAGTACATCATATAGGTTAGTGTAATCATGTTATTTCATTTCATTTCATTTCGCTTCAGGAGAGTCAAGAAGCTGAGATTAAATTGTTGAGGAAGAGCTTGACATTTAAAGCAACTCCCATGCCAAGCTTTTATCAGGAACCACCAGCTCCTAAGACTGAGTTAAAAAAGGTACATTTTAGTGTTTTGTCCTTGTTAACTGACCATAAGTTTCATGTTGCATATAAATGGAAACATTGAGGTTTCTTCTCTGGTGTTGTAAAAGAGAATATTTTAAGTCATTGTTTCTTAAAAGAATTTATCTCTAGCGCATTCTCGCACTTATTGAGGTTGCTTATCCAGTGATGTCATGCCTTTATTTGAGTTCCTATCACGCCAAGTTATCTTTTCTTGATAATGTTTTGAACCTTTATCTTTGTTAATCCTCCGTCGCATAATAAATGTCGCACCGCATTTCTAATAAAGGAAAGTGTCTTGCTGCAATTTTATCGTTGTACAAGCAATGTGCAAACAAGTAAAGCCCGTTCCTTAAAAACATTGACAAGTCAAATGTCAACACACTCTATAGGAACTCTCTCCGTCATCACTAGCAAATATTCTGCTCTGCAGTCGATGATGGAATGGACTGGGTATGGCATAAGACAGAAGATTGAATGAGAATAACAACAACCCAATGCAACATAAATCTTTAAAATTTAGAATGCACAAACTACATGTCTAGTCGTCAACTCTTAGAAATTGGCCTGATATGTCCAATTGGGTAAGCTCCGGGCGAGTATTTTCGATTACTGAAGTCTATATAATATGCGTAGTTGTACTAGTGACCCTAAAATTATATTTGTTGGTTGCTACCTTGAAATGTGTATATCTAGTGCCTTTACAAACACCACATTTTTATTGAAACTTCCTGCATTGACATGTAATAAATCAGGATTTTATGGAGATTTTTTTTTTGGTACGTTAGGGAAAACAAGTCTGAAAGAAAAACTAAACTCTAGGGAAAGCAATCCCTAATCAAAATTTTCAAATCTTTATTTACTGTGTTGTACCTGAACCTGGCGCTTTAAGGAACTAACTCTTGTTAAAGAGATTAGAGTTGGGAAGCTCCTGCGAACACTAACAAATTATATGCGAAGGTCCCCAGTTGATGATGTTTATGACTCAACAACTGTATATAGTCGATTGTAATGTCTATCGCTCTTTCTTTTACTGAATTAAATATTTGGTTTCACTTGTAAAACTAGATTAAGCAAGTATTTAGTAGAATTCCTGCTATTGTTCCTGCTGGAAAATGTTTAGGAAAGAAAACAGGCAACAACAACAACAACAACATTACCCCAGTGCCGCAAAGGCTCCCACCTATGGTGGGGTAAGGGGGGGTCGGATGTACGCAGCCTTGCCCCTGTATTAAAGCACAGAGAGGCTGTTTCCAGATGACCCATGATGAAAATTGCGTCGAAAATTGCATGGACTGACTGCTGCTTCATCACAAAGAAGCGCAGACAGTTTAGTGACCCATTTTGCTTTATTCCATCATATTCCCAAGCCAAAAATAGTGAGTCTTTGGCTCCATCGGAAATGATGGAAATAGGAAAGAAAACAGGCGAAGTTATAATTTATTTGCATAAAGTTGTGAGCGGACTCCTTAATGAACTTGTCGTTGGCTGCCATTACAATTATTCCTAGAGTAGGTGAGACCCACACAACCTATTTCTTTTCTGTCGGTGATCTTTGGTTAAGGAAGAGGCTTCTATTGGGAGCTTGCTATTTATTTTGGGGGTTTTGATGGAATAATTTTGTTTGTCTCAGTGAGGCTTTATTTCTTGTAGTTCATTCACACTGAGCCATGAAGCTGCAGAATTTGCCATACAGTCATACACTTGTTTGGGGATAGAGTTGTCTTTGCAACTTCTTTATGGCCTTCAACTATGGCCAGCTTTTATGGAAGTTGCCTTTAATTTGTGCTGATTAGATAAAGGAATATGGATTGGTTATTCATGAATGGAAGAGGTTAAATTTTACTTTAATTACTCTTATTCACAACCTAATAGCCTGTGTTCAATTTGCATCACACTAGATGGTACCCTTAATCAGGGTCACAGAATTCGCCCAGAACGGGGTCGAATTCCGAATTCATTCGATCGAATCGAATCGGAATTCGATTCCGAATCAAAACGCCCAAATTCGCGATTGAGTTCGCCGGAGACGCCGTATTGCCGTCGGCTGTGTTACCCGGCAGAGAGAACGAAAGAGCAAGAAAATCGGCTAAGCCCTAAATTAAAGATAAATATCGACAATTGGGAGAACACTTACCGCGATAGGAAGCTAGGACGAGAACCTTTCTTCACTGACGATGACGACGACGACGATGGCGGCACGCTTCACGCAGTCGACTAGGCGTTTGCGTTACCCAAGCCGACATTCTCGCTTCTCTCTCGTTTATTTCAGTATTTTTTTCCCTTTATTTCCTTCTTATTCCCTGTTCTTTTGTTTAAGAGATAATCCCTGAAAAGCCCCTCAACCTAATGTTTATTCATAAGGAGTCTAGATTTTTTTATTTCCTCTAAAGCCCCTAATAAATTATAGATAATTATTAATGTTTATCAAAGCTAACCTTACTAATACATGAAGCGAATTATGAATCGAATTCTTAACGAAAATACCTAAGCGAATCGCATTCACTCGGGGGTAGCGAATTCCGTATGCGAATTCGTGTCGCGAATCGGACCGCGTGCCGAATTATGTGACGCTGCCCTTAATAGTGCAAACAAATGGTACTTCTGGTGTATCAAACATCAAACCTACTCCAAATTTCTTCACAAATGAGTGCCTATATTTCTGAACTCAATCTCAACTTGTTGAGCGTTCCCACAGATGAAAAGTAGAGTTAGTTTCTTGAATGGATTTTAATACTAGACGATGTCATATTAGACAATCACCTCACCTACTCCTGGGAGGAAAACCTAGTAGACATGCATCGGCTTTTGTTGAAGGGCACCAACCATTAGATGCAATTTTAATTGCTATTGAGGTGGTGCACGATGTGAGGAGTATAGGAAGGAATGGCTTGTGTAGTCGTGTCTCCCGTTAGTTTGTAAACTCTTGTGATAGAGTCCATTGGGGTTTCGTAGATTGGATTTCGGAGAAGAAGGGATTTGTGTCACTGAACTTTTGGGTGCTTATCCAGTTGACCTCCACGTCTCTAGTACTTATTGTGAATGCGGAGCCAAGGACTGGTTTAGGGCCTCTCCTGGATTTGAGGCAGGTTGATCTGATGTCCCCGTTTCACCTTGGTTGCAAATGTTTTGAGTCTTTTGATTTCTAGCTGATGGGTGCTTAGTTAGTAGGGATGCAGTTCGGGTTTATCATTTGCAGGGGTTCACAAATGCGCTTACAGTTTTGCAAATCTTTGAGCATGCTTAGGGCTAAAGGTTAATCTGTCCTGTGAGTTAGCCAGGATTACCTTAGATGAGCAACTCTTGGGTGGATATAATCCATGATCATTATCTTTTATTCTTTTGGTGTTGAGATGAGCTTGGTTAAGAGCTTGTAGGAGGAGATGACATGATTTAGATAACGAGCATGAGATGAGCTGGCTTTGATGGTTCGTTCCCGGGTCTCAAACTGTGGTTCGGTCTAAACAAGTTTGGTTTGGTTCAGTCTGATTTGGTTCGGATGAGTCAAACCGTAGACCAAACCGAACCATGCAATTTGCCTATTTGCTGGACCAAACCAAACCATTTGTGTTTGGAAATTGAACCAAACCATATGTTTGGTTCGGTTTGGTTCTGAACCTCGTGATCTGGACCAAACCGCTTGCACTCCTTATGATTCTTGTAGAAATGGAGAATGTGGACAAAATTCTTCAGTTCAGATGAGCTGTTTGACGCAGATCTTGAAAGTCTGTTGCTTAACTATTGTATTCACCTTTTGATTTCTTATCCTGGCTGTAGTTTCCTCTTTTCATCTATTCTTGGTTTAATGATGATGAAGATTACCACGTGGACCTGACTGATTGGATTCTGCTTTTGGTTCATGTAGTCTACCCCGATTGCAGAGATAAAAGGGTATGGTGTTGTTTGTTCGCTTCTTTGGTTTAATAATGTAGACACTAATTTTGAAGGTCATCGGTGTATCTGGTTAAAAAATATTTTGAGCTCTCGTTTCTTTTTCTCTGCTCTTCTTGGAAGCTTTATATGAAAACCTGACTTTCTCCTGTGCATATTAGTTTCATTATCAAACTATTCATTGGACTTGTTAGGGATTTCAAACAGCTCTAAGTAAATGTTTACTCAGAACAAGAATGCGATTATTTAGTCCACACAGCTTTAACTGCCAAGGCTTCTGTGATCAGAGCCACCAAGGCAAAAATACCATCATTTTGATGTGGCCCGATAGTTACTCGAGATAACTTCAGGCCAAGAAGAAACTTTCTGTTAAACATAATTATCCTGGTGATGCTAGATTAGATTGTAAATTTAGGCTACTCACATGGCATCATTTCAGTGCATCTGATTAGCATGCTTGGTGCTTGAGTGGATGCTGTCGGAGGTCTTGATTAGACAGATTTTTTATCTTTGGCTAATCAGTATTGGTTTTCTCCTGCAGTTATATCCCATAGTGACCTATTAACAAGAAACACAATCATAGTTATCAAAAGCGCGCCTAGACTCGCGCCTTGGCACGCGTAGGCTCCGGGCACACCTTTTGCGCCTTGGTGCGCTTTGGGCCTTTAATAACTATGGGACGCACCATCTTTATCAAAAGCGCGCCTAGGCTCCGGGCACACCTTTTGCGCCTTGGGCCTTTAATAACTACGAACACAATGGAGACAAACAGGAAATGAAAATGCACATTTTTTTTTTGCTGTGTGTGTGTGTTCGGGGTGGGGGGGGGGGTTGTTGGATATTGATGTAGCTGACTATTGAGGGAAGCACATTAACAAAAAAAAGATATTGCTTTTGTAGACTACCCTTAATCGCCTACACACAAACCCGCACTTCGAAAATTTGGGGTTCATTCATGTATTTTAGGCTAGTTTGGGATTTTGGGCGTGTGCCGTTTACTCAATCAGGTCATACTCGATGTATTATGCTATCGGATTGGTCAGTGGGAATCCTTGTAAAGTTGCCTTCTCTAGTTAGTTATAGCATATTTGGAGCTGTGCAGTTTAATGTCTATAGCTCATCACTGTGTTTAATCTTTCAAGGGAAATTAAGATTTTACACCGTCCTGTTGGGCCTTGTTAGCGTGATGCATGTTTGATGATGCAACATTAATGCCAGTGAACTCTCAGCTGTGAGGGACCCCCTCGTAGATATATGTTTGGGCTTTGGGGGTCATGTGTGAAGGAATAACTTCTACTTCGTTGGCCACTTAGTTTCTAAGAGGCCTAACATATCAATTTGTTGCTTGCGTTCTTACATGTTGAAACCCAATCATCAAGCTCAATCCATTGTGCATCTCTTGGTTTATACCCATGGCATTTTTCCATCCTAATTTTGGATGTCCATATTTTTTAATCAGTTTATGATGTGTTGGTCTTTCTGCAGTGGAGAAGCTTTTAACTGAAGAAGCCCCTTGCTTAGTTTAACCCAATTCATGATCCGTTGGTTTTGGTAACGTAATTCCAAGCCTTGGATTTGAAATTGGAAGAACAAAAAATGAATTCAAATTGCTCTACTAATTCCGTTTCAGCGAAAAGAGTTGAACGGCTTAACTGAATCCGACTTCTTGTTAATAACATAAAATTGTTTTCCTCGCATGCTCCCGTCCCATAACAATGTGCACAAACTTCCTTTTTGGGCATCCCATTGATAAGTCTCACTTTCCGAAAACGAAAATTTTACACTCCCTCCGTCCCAGTTTAAAGTTCTTACTCTTCTTTTTGGTCTGTCCTAGTTTAAGGTTCTAAGTTTGTTTTATTCTATAAATGGAAAAGAATGAACAGTGTTTTGGACAATCTTGTCCTCATAAAGTTCATGAAATTACCAAAAACCTATTACTTACCTACCCTACTTTTCACCCACTTCTATCAATAGTGTTTTGGTCAAACTAATAACTTCAAACCGGGACGGAGGGAGTAATACTTCTTTATTTAGTAGGATCCACTTGTCATACAACAACTATCCACTACTATTACCTACTCCACTTTCTCCCTCCTACCTCACTTTCCATTTACACTACCCACTACTATTCCCTCCTTAATTCCCGTGCACACCCAAAATGTGCACATTGTTATGGGACGGAGGGAGTAAATGTTACATTTTTCTGATGGTGCATTATCAACTTCCTTTTGTGTGCTTCCAGAAGAAGCATCTAGATGTGCATAATGTTTCGTGTTTAAATTGCTTTAACCACGTGACTTTCCATGATGACGCGGTTCTCTTATTATGCAGATACCGACAACAAGAGCCAAGTCACCAAAATTTGGTCGTAAAAAGAACTCACCCACCAGAGACTCAGAAGAAAACGGTGATCAATCTTTTCGGTTGGCTAGGTTAAGTTTGGATGAGAAAATGACCCAAAACGTCCCCGCAAAAGAACCTCTTGTCCATGCAAAGAAGCCCATAAGGAAGTCACTTCCTAAGCTTCCTTCTCAAAAAACCAAATTATCCAAAAATCCCAATGAAGCCACATCCCATGATACTAATAATCCCGACTCTCAAGAAACCATTACCGTATTCACTGAAACAAATGAGCCTGATCTTAAGAAAACGAGTTTATCAAATGAAACAAGTGAAGAATCAATACATATTGAGGAGGCTGATCCATCTGTTCGGGAGACTTCAGTTGAAGAAAATGAAGCCCAGGTAAACTTGGTGCATATAGCTTGAAAAGTGTGTACTAATCAAGTTTGAGTTTTTGCGTAAAAGGGACGGGGTGGGGGTGGTGGTGGGGGTTTGCTTTGAATAAGGCTTGAATTAGTTGAAAGATGAAACGCATGAAGAATTTTGCATTTTATGGGAGATATGTTGTGTCATGATGTCCATATTGAGCAGAAAGTTTGCGTCGAAGATTGCTGGTGTGGTTGACTTGCTAGTCCTATTCAGCATTATGTAGGAACTTATGTTCTAATTATCCTAAATTAAATTGAGATTTTGAGAAAAAAATGGAATATTTTGGAGAAAAAAGAAGCGAGAGGGTCAATTTAGGGAGTTCATGTTGTTTGTTGTACGTTTAGAATTAGTTGATGAACTCTTGGATTGGTACTGGCTTGTGGCTGTCAAGACTGTTCCTTCAACAAATTGTATGTTGTTTGTTGTACTTTTGTGTCACTTTTTCTTTATCTCATTATCTTGTGGCTACACTTTCCTTGTGATGATGCCCTTTAAATTACTACATATGGGATTGGGTCTCTTATCATGTGATTTTCTACCCTTGAATTATTTTTTTACCAATTTATGTAAAATCCCAGCACCTGCACTGGTCAAATGATGCTTTTTCTTATGTAATATACTCCCTCCGTCCAATTCAGATTAAGACAAATTTCCATTTTGGACGTCCCATTCGAATTAAGACAACCTAAAAAAGTAAGTGTTTTATTTAATTAGACCCACATTCACACTCACAACAACTTTCCACTCATTAGTCTCTACCACACTTTTTCTCTCTTATTTTACTTTTCATACTCACAATATTTAATCCACTAATACTTTTTCCTTAATCCTTGTACCCAACCAAAAAATCCTAATTTGGGTGGGACGGATTTTTCCTTATCCCTATGCCCAATCAAAAAATCTTAATTCGAGTGGGACGGAGGGAGTAATCTTGACCATCTGATTCTACCTCCATCTTAAAATCTCCGTCCCAGCAAAAAGATTATACTCCCTCTGTCCTTAAAGTCCTTAAATGAGTGTCCAAATTTCATTTTAAGGGACATTGAAAATCTCAACTTTTTGAACAATTTGATAACAACGATTCATATATAATCTTGTAATCTCCTTTTCAAACCTTTAGTTTTACACGTATAAAGAAACCGGTGAATTTTTTTTCGAAAAAAAACGTTTAGGGAGAAAGTTATGTTAAAAAAAGACACTCATTTAGGGACAAAGATTTTTTGAAAATGGACACTCATTTAGGAACAGAGGGAGTACAATTTACTCTTGATCTAGTGTAAGTGTAAATTTGAATTTTTTTGGACATTCAATTTGCACGGAGGGAATATTAAATAAGAAAATGATACGAACCTAATCTCAGAGAGTGTCTCATTATTTTTGTTATTAGTTTGAATGAATAGCAACAATATAAAGTTGTTATTTATAAACCATTATTATAAGTATAATTAATAATAACTTTCAAATTTTCAGTAAAACAATTAAAAGTAATTTAGTTTAGATAAAAACTTGTGTGAGACAGTCACACGAATGAGACAGGTTTCAATCAGAGAGTAAATGGTTTGCTCCTAAGGGAGGTAGACATGTCCAAATAGAACCGGGAACCGACGGAACCGGCGGATAGAACCCGAACCGGGAACCGCCGGAACCGGGAACCGAACGTAACCGAGAACCGGATTGAAACGGTTCGAATACGAATCCAACATATTCAGAACCGAGGAACCGGCGGAACCGGGAACCGAGCACCGGAACCGAGAACCGGGAACCGAACGGTTCTCTGCATCAGATGACTTTAAAGATGTTTGATCATTATGGTAGGTTGGCTGCTAGCTAATATATATACTGATATACATACTCCCTCCGTCCCCAAATACTTGTAGTTCTAGGATTTTCACACAAATTAAGAAAAAAAAAAATTAATACATGTGTAATGGACTATATTACTCTTGGAACATTTCAAGTATCAAGACAATTTAATACTTTTACAATGACAACACTATCATAAATAAGGGTATATTTGATAAACAATGTCAAAAATGTATAGATAATAGCAAAACTACAAATATTTTGGGACAAACCTCAACTCCTTAAACTACATGTATTTTGAAATGGCGGAGTATTACATTTTAAACTACAAATATTTTCGGACGGAGGGAGTATTACATACTTATTAGATGGTGAGATGGAACCGTCGGAACCGGAACCGACGGATAGAACCGGGAACCGGATTAAGATGGTTCGAATACGGTTCCGGCCATTTGAGAACCGGGAACCGGAACAGTTTGGACATGTCTAAAGGGAGGCATGGCACATTTCCTCTCATCGAGGCCGTGTCATACATGAGATGATCTCACATAGGGCTGGCAATTGTGGCCGGTTACCCGCTAACCCGCCCGACCCAACCCACTAATTACCCGATCCGACCCAAACCGTTAAAGTTAGCGGGTCACTCATTTCAACCCGCGAAGCTTAACGGGTCGAACCGACTCAACACGCCCGTTTCGACCCGCGAGAACAAATAGCTCGGGTCGACATCTTAAGGTAAAAAAAAAAAAAAAATAAATAAACGGGTCGACCCGACACCTGCCCCGTTTCAACCCGACCTGATTGACCCGTAAATCTAAACGGGTTGTGGCGGGTAGACCCGTCTTAATCCGACAACCCGACCCGACCAACCCGACCAATTGCTAGGCTTAATCTCACACAAAGACGACTTCTTTAAATCTTTTAAATTATTGCTCACAATTTATCAAAAACTAACATAAAAAAATGACCAACATTGTACGGGAGTATTTGGTACCTTAGCATAAAGGTTATCTACAGCAAAGGGCTAATGGATTGGTAGGAAACCAAATCACATAGGAGTACTTCCTTAATCTCTCTTTAACTTACAAATTTTGGGTTGAGCAAATTATTTAAGGAAAAATTGAAAAAGTTGATGTGTTGTGAGTGTAGATAATTGAGTGTGAGAGAAAAAGTGGGGTTGAAAATAGTAAGTGAATAGTTGTTGTGAATATAACAAGTGGGTCTAATTATTTTAAAAGTATTAAAATATTTCCTTTTTCAGACTTTGTATAAATTAAAGTAGCACAATTAAAATAGTAAATTTTGTACATTATAGAGAGACGGAAGAAGTAGTATACAAGTGCCAAGACAAAATAGGCTCATGTCAAAACGTGCAGTTCACTAGGACATGTTCTCCTCGCTTTTGGCCTTACGAGGTTTGTTAAAAAGACGCTGGCTTTAGTTTTACATCAAAATACTCCCTCCGTCTTAAAATAATCTTTTCATTTATTAGTTTTTATTGTTTCAAAAATATCTTTTTGTTTCTCTTATTTGGGCTTAAATGTGTATTCCAGTGAGACGGTTTTAGAGATTATAAATATTGACAGACCTAAACTCTTAAAAACAGAATGTAAAGAAAGGGGTGGATTCCAGTGAGACGGTTTTACGGAGACGAACCGTCCACGGGTCGACACAAGCACATATTTTTTTTCGCCTTCAATTTTTTTTCCCCGTCATTTTTTGCTCAAACAAATATAACACTTTTAACAAAAGAATGTAACACTTTTTTTTTTGTTTTTTTCCAAATGTAACATTCTCTTTTCCAAAAATGTAACCATAATTTTGCAAAATTGGATTAAGGATAACATAAAATTTACAACAAAAAACTAATGTTACATTTTATAATAAATGCATGTAACATTTTTTTTCTCAATTATAACAGTTTCTATTCTGAAATAAAACTTTTCTTTCTGTAATATAACCATACATTTGCACAAAAATGATTGTGGATAACATAAGATTTACTCCAAAAAACTACTGTTACATTTTATTATAAAAACTGTTACATTCATTTGTCTAAATTTTTTATTGGTAAAATACTTAATGATTTATCAATTACAAAGGTTGAATATAACAACTGAAATTTTGTAATGTAACATAATAGTTTTGCAAAAAAAAAAAAAAAGGAGAAGAACAACAAATAGTTTGATTGTTTTTTTTTTTTTTTTTTTTTTTGGAGAAAGTAACAATTGAAATGCAAACAATTATATACATGAATTCTTACTCTTTTTTAAAAGAAAAAAAATTTAACATTTACTTTATAAAATTATTACATTCATCTATATAGCAAATTATAATCAGATATGCACACTGTTACGTTTCAATTATTACTTTTTATAACCACAAAAACTATCAAACTCTTTAACTGTTTATGCAAAATGCAGTTACATTTTACAATAAAAGTGTTATTTTTTTAAAAACTAAACTGTTAATTTTTCATTAAAAGTGTTGCATTTTAGACGACAAATAAAGTTTTTTTGTTTGTTAAAAATATGTTTAAAAAAAGTATTTTCAAACCGTATCATGACCTATCTAGTTTGATTCGACTCGTCAAGGCGAACGCAACGGTATTTTCAGTTATTTTTTTCGATTTCAAAATCTTAAGATATTGCATTTTAAAGTTATTGGAGGTTTTTTTTTTAAAAAAAAAATATATATGACATGTGACGCAATCTGAGAGGAGGGAAGGGCTGGGCTGGCGGAGCAGGCTCGCGGGTAAGCAGGTTAGCCCAAGGGGAGATCCGTCTCACGGGGTGATCCATGTAAGAGTTGAATTGCTTTTATATTAGGGCTGGTCTCCTGTGTGGCGGTCTCACGTCGTGTGATGGACCGCCCACTGGTCGACCCGCCCGCCCATTTGATGTCTCGTCCGCGCATGTCGACCCGGCCTGCCTGCCATCAGCGCCTTCCTAGGCACACGACACATCTCTTTTCTTAAAAAAAAAAACCTCCAATAACTTTAAAATGCAATATCTTGAGATTTTGAAGGCGAAAAAAAATTTAAAATACCGTTGTGTTCGTCTCGACGAGACGAATCAAACTTGATAGGTCATGATATATTTTGAAATTATTTTTCTAAACATATTTTTAACACACAAAAATTGAGCTGCTCGTCACCAGAAAAGTAACACTTTTTGTGAGAAAACTAACACATTAGTCATGAGAAAGTAACAATTTTATTGTAAAATGTAACATTACTTTTGCAGAAAAAATACATAAATAGTTGATAGTATTGACATGTAATAGAGTATATGTATGATATAATTTGTTATAAAGATGAATGTAACAGTTTTTTAGGATCGATGTTACCTTTTCTAAAAATAAATAAATAAATAATATTCAACAAATGAATGTAACAGTTTTTTTGTTTTTCAAATGTAACAGTTTTTATTCAGAAATATAACCATAATTTTGTAGAAATGGATTAAGGATAATATAAGATTGACAACAAAACTAATGTTACATTTTATAAAATATAATTTTTTTTTCTCGATTGTAACAGTGTATGTTCTAAAATGTAGCATTTCATTCTTAAACGTAACAATATTTATTCTGAGATGTAACCGTACATTTGCACAAAAGCGATTGAGGATAACATAAGATTTACTCTAAAAAAATTGGGAGTTTTTATCTTTATTTTATCATTGAACCACTTATTTAGGAACCGCTTATACCTTGTTAATGTTATTAAATTATTGTATGAATATCCATTTTTAATAACAAAAAATCAAAATAAATGGATTTGTTTTTTTGTAAAACACTGTTCTTAAATATTTATCACCTTTTTTTCATTAATCATTTTATATTTACAAATTAATTATTTAAAAAGTGATTGAAAAAAAATATTTATGCATCTCTAACTTTTAAATGTTTGACAAAGCAATTATTTATAGGCTCAAGACTTCTCCGAGATGCATTATTTTTCATAGAAATAGATTAATGTGAATTTTCAGCTGGAATGACCCTTACACATAGTTAGGCGAGATAGATATAGATCTTGCGAAATAGCAAACAACTAAGAAATTCAATGAATGCCTAATTTTTAATTTTATAAATTTATTCTTAATCTCAAAAAACGGTTATTAAGTATTCTTAACCACTAAAGTGATTCCTCCCATTGTCAAGTTCGACTCATTTGCATACCGAATCAATACTTTATTCTCATCTAAAATGTAAATTCAATATTTTTTAAGAGTTGGTTTTGGGGGAAACTAGTTCTTCCATAAGTTATAAAAAGTCCTGATTTTTTTAACCATTTTTAAACCCTTAAAGACCTAAACCCTAAACCTTAAACCCTAAACTTTAACCCCTATAAAAACAGGTCTTTTTAATACTTATGGAGAAACTAGTTTCCCCCAAATTTTCTCATTTTTTATATTTACTCTAATCAAAAATCAAAAGTAAATTTAAAATTATTTTCTAAATTTCATTTTGGGGCGAAATGGGTAATTAGCATTGATATTTTGGGTTAGCAAAGGTTGACAAGACACAAGAGCACATGAGGAAGAGATATATATGAGTTTTTTTTTTTTTTGAACACTGATATGTATGAGTTGTTCAGTCACATATTTGAAGCACATTATATCATCTCTCTAATTTTACATAATTGCTTTAAAGATCTAAAATTCGTGACGAGAATCAAATAACTCATATTCACCCACCTAGATTCATTTGAATGTGTACAACTCATAATTAACAAGGACTCCCTCTGAATGTCCAAGTTTCAAATCAAGGGACATCTAAAAATATCGACGTTTGTACAAGTTAGTGACATAAATCTATTTATGTTCATGAAATTTTTTGTTCGAAACATCTAGTTTTGCAACTATAAATAGACTAGTGAAAAATATATATTCAAAAAAGAATATTTTGGGAGAAAATTATTCTCAAAAAAGACTGAAATTGAAAGACATAAACCGATGTGAAGTACCTGGATCTATTAGACCTTGGGCCTCAGACCAACGAAGCCCGTGGGCTTGACCAAAAATCGGTTTTAAACATATCGGCCTTGCCAACCTGGCTGCAAATTGCCCAAGAAGACTTACTTGGTTACCTAACAAATACATCATCTCGGCTTCACAGCATGCCGAGGCGGGGCACCTGCGCCGACTTGTGCCAACTCTACGGTGATAAAGTTCTATTCCCCTAATACTAAGCTTAGTCTATGAGTAGAGTCCAACATATACACGAATAAAGAGAATCCTTACTTAACAAGGATACCTTTTCTACAAGGCAACAATGATTACAATCCTTATCAGGATTCTACTTTCCTAATATACGAGTTTCTATACCAAAACGGACTCCGTGACTTCCTTAACAAGTCAGGACTAATTCACCAGTGCCTATATAAAACAGGCCCTCATACGATAAACTCGAATTCTCTTGCTCTTACTCTAGTCATCTCTTTGTTTATCTCACATATACAGATTCTTATTCTCACGCCGGAGGGGCCTTCGCCGGTGAAGCCCCGGCTAGTTTACGTGTTCTTGCTTCGCGTGTGTAGATTCGATTGAGGAGGTTCTTCCTGCTGGGGTTATCCGAACCATTGGACGAAGTGATCTGGTACGTTTTTTGCAGCATCAAAGACATTTATTTCGAGACGATTTTTTTTTTTTTTTTTAAATGTACATTGATTAAGTTATTAAGGACAGAGGGAGGAGTAGTGCCAAATTCCTAACCAAAATAATATTTTATACTTTTGCATATTAAATTGGAAACATATCTCTTGGAGACACCATCCCACAGATCTTGCAAATCAACTTTTACAGTTAACAATTGATTTCTTCGAGTCCAAATCTCCTGTACCAATTTGTGTGCCACTTCATGTACCCAAGTGATTTAATGGCTCACAATTGTTAAAAGTGGTAATTGTTAAAAGTGGTATTATT